>CM054181.1:31590856-31667158 GCA_028829895.1 Sinotaia quadrata
ATAATAATCATATTCATTAACTAAGTGGCGTCAACGTCACATAAACGGAGCTCAAAATTAAACATACAGTTGCTATACAACATAATTTCATTTTATGATTGAAGTCATTAATTAGCACAATAAACAAGAGGTTAACATTTGGTAAGAATAAACAAAAATATTTTATACGCGACCCTCCCCCGTCTTTGTTATGTTTAGATATTGAACGGTCCAATTGTTGTGGTAGGGGACCCAGAATGGAGTGAGGGGAACCACGTCCTCTAGATCAACTGAGAAAGTGCTAAGTCTGAAGGTCCCACTCTAATTCTGAAGAACAGTCTATTGGAACCACCACTATCTTAAAATAAACCATTCTAAATAATGTTAGTTGTTACTTCTCTATGCTGAAATCTGTCGTCCGGCCCCGGGTCTGCGGTCAGCATGAGTCCATGAAAGTTTTCAGGTTCAACAGTCTGTACGGTTACGGCCAAACTGTCGGCCACTGACTTGTATTTGTTGTCCGTCAGGATCACGTTCTTTGACAAGAAGTCCAGGGCATTCAGGATTCTGTTGTTTTTTTTTGCCGAGAGAATAGGAATAGGTAAATTAATAACATTAGTGTATGATAAGTTCTTTGAACTTAGGTTTGTGTGTGTAACACTCACTTCTTAAATCAATCATCAGTCGATACACATCTGCATAAAGCCCACCTACATGTAATTCACTTATGAATAAAGCAAAACTAACTCGTTCATTTATATATTTCATCATCATGTAAACGTTTATGATAAAGGTTGGTACGGAAAATGTGCATGTGTGGCAGAGTAAATTTGCCATTCCCCATTTATGGGTTTAATTGTTATATAAATTGTTAAATTGTCAAAGTGACCCGACTTGGACATTCCTTATAATGGTATTTTTGTATGTCAGAGTTGGAGTAAACATTCGAGTTGAGAATATACTAGAAATTGATGATGTAATGCTAACTATTCCAACTTGTGAGTAGGTCAGGTTACTCTAACATTTTTACAATTCATATTACAATTAAATTTCAAATAGGGAAAATCAAATGTACTCTGCCACAGACATTTTTCTTTCTTTCTTAGTAATTAGACCAAATGTTTTATTATCATTAATTAAACTGACATTTATCTTTATCAGTAATTTAACAGTTAGCGTTATTTCTTTATCAGTAAGTGGACCGATAGTTTTCTTATCAGTAATTCGACTGGAATTTTTATTTTCTCTATCTGTAATTAGGCCGATAATTTTTCTATCAATAATTAGAAAGATAGTTTCCTTTACTTATCAGCAATTAGACAGACACTCTTTTTTCTATAATTAGGCCGATAGTATTCTTAGTTTATCAATAATGAGACCGGTAGTTTGCTTTCATTATCAATAATTAGCTTTCTTTTTAATAATGAGACCGACCAATTCCATTGCATAATTAGACTTATAGTTTTATTTCTTTCTCAATAATTAGACTGATAGTTTTCAATCTTTCACAATAATTAGATGATAGTTTTCAAACTTTCACAATAATTAGACTGACAGTTTTCAATCTTTCACAATACATGTAATTAGACTGATAGTTATATATTATTTTAGTTTTATTTGGTAGTTGTCATTCTAAATTAGACTGATAGTTTTCAATCTTTCAAAATAATTAGACTGATAGAGGTATAGATTTCTTTCAATAATTAGAGCGATAGTTTTCTTTCTTTTCTTTCTTTCACAAAAAGGCTTGTTCTGCTGTGTAAAAGTCAAATTAAGGCCGCATTAAATTTCAAGCATATTTCATATCCATAGTCCTTTCTCTCTTACAAACATTATCAATTTATAAATCCTACCACAATTTCGTTAGCCAGATACACACACACACACACACACACACACACACACACACACACACACACACACACACACACACACACAAAATAAAAAATAAGCATCAATCATAATTCACAATTATAATGTACAAAATAGTCAAATTAATAAACATAGAAATAATGGTTCAATTACATAAGTATTATCCAATTCAAATCATAGATCAATAACAAACATGTACGAAATATTTCGAAGTCCATTCTTTTTTTATCAATCAATTAACTTACCATACGCTAATGATCGCCTTCATGACTGGACTCAAGTTATGTTCAAGTTCACAGTGATTAAAGTAGAGTACTTCTTCAACAAAGAAACTTTCGGTTCATCTCTGAGTGGATGAAATTGATATAAATAAGTGTGAGACTATTAGAAACTACTCATTCGGTTGGAACTGGTTTGGATTATGTCAGCAATTATCTAGGATATTCTCAACTCGAGTTGTTTTCTCCAACCTTGACAATTACAAAAGTACCATCATAAGGAGTGCCCAAGGCTGGACCACTTTGACAATTTAATAATTTTTAATATATATAATAATTAAGTTTAGAAATAGTGAAAGGTAACATTATTCTGCCACAGTCTCTTTATCAACAATTAGGCTGATACTTTTACTTTTTCAGTACTTAAACAGATTGTTTTCTGTATTTATCAATAATCATTATTATAGTCATTATCATTAATTGTTCTGATAATTCTCTTTCCTTATCACTAATTATTCCTTTAGATCTCATCCATTTCACTAATTTGACCCACATCTCTCTTTTATTTTCACTATTTAGATTTAGAGCATTCTTCATTGTCACTAATTAGACCTCTTGTTCTTTTCATCTATCAATCATTTGACCATTTATTCCATTTCTGAAATAAGTACCTTTGGGCAAAATTTGCACGCTGGGCACTGTCTGCTATGGAGTCAAGTCGACTGTCTAATAGATTGCCCAGGTCCACAACAGTACAGCCAGTGTGTGTGCTACAGTGAATGATGAAAGGCATAGAATTACAAGACATCAAATCTAGTAAAAGAATCTAGTAAAAGATTTCAACCATTACGAAGGTATAACACAACCACCACCAATAAAAAATTATTTTAAAAAAATAATAATAATAATAATAAAATACTTGTTTAATTGAGCAAGTATCGTCCAAAAGAGACACCCGTGGAAAGAAACATGTCAGGTGCACTGGACTGGGTCCTGGTCAGTGGCTGAGAGCATTGGCTGGCTCTTTGTACCCTTGATCAAAAGGAAACTCTCGTGTCTACGTAATTCTTAATCCTCACCCATAATTTTGTCAGACTCTAAACGCTTGTCCAATCCTTGTCATTCAGTACCAAGAGAGAAAACTACCCAGACTAAACTTTCGAATATTTTATTTTGTGACCCTTGTGTAATGTATTCCTTGTTAGTGAACCTATAGACTGTTGTGTTTGACCTGATGAATGTGAGGTCTGAAGGTAATTCTATATGATTGACCCAGATACTGGGTTCTAACCAAATTTGTTGCTCACAAAACTGAATGACCAGTGTGTTTATCAGCATGATTGTGTTTTAATGTTTTATGTAGTTTAAATGTCTATTAGTTAAGAAGTATCTAAATTATTATATCCTCAGCATAGCATTATGGCTTTGATGTAGATCTACCATAAATTATACGCTTCACCACTGATCCATGTTGACGTCTGCCCTGTTGTTGAGTGTTGTTGATTCATTGAAAGTCTTCATATCCTGTTTTGCGAAATGTATTTCATTTTTCCTGATCTCTTCTTGTGAAAAAATTCTTGTTCTTAATATATGAACTTAGTAAGTGAAATATAATTAATTTAGTTATATAGATACTCATAAACGTGTTTGTGACAATATATAAAACTTGCTAATGTTATCTAAACCGGTCTATATGGATGATTAGTTTTCATACCAATAATTAGGATTTATAAAGAACGAAACCAGCCAATATACCTACTGAAATAATTTTATTCTCTAATCACTTTGAATGTGGTATGGCTGAAACCCAGTCGTGAAAGGTGGCTGTTAGTTTAATGGGAAGAATCGGCCATGTTTATCTAGAATCTCTGAGATTGCTGGAATTTCGGGACTTTTTCATAGAATCTCCTGGTTCAATTATGTTATAAACCGTGGTAGATTGAGAAGTCTACTATGTAGTTGAGCGTACTTTGCCAGTATACATTAAGAGAGTGCAGTGTATCCTTACATTTACCCTATGTGGTAGAAAGGATACACTGCACTCTCTTAATGTATACTGGCAAAGTACGCTCAACTACATAGTAGAATTTCTAGTATAAGGAGGTTACTGGAAATTACCTCATTGTTGTTCTGCTTGAGGGAACTAATATGGAGAAGGAATGCCAAGATTAGTCTCGAGAGAAAAGCAGCCCGTGGACTATTCTACAGCATGCTAGAGGTGAACGTGAAGAGTTGACAATACTATTGTAAATAATAAACTTGTGACATTGTTACATTCTACAGCAAGTGAATTCTTTAATCTCAGCCCATTGGCTGGTCTCGTTCTCATAAATCATAATCATTGGATAACAGAAATCTACTCAATCATCAGCAGTCTAGAATATTCTTGCTTCGAGCTGTTTACTTCAACTCAGCCGCTTTCAAAAATAACACCACAAGGAGTGCCTAAGATCGTGTTACTCTGAAATGTTTTATACATTTACTGTGTCACAGTACCAAATGATCAATTAATCACTTTGTTATAAAATCAACTAAATGAAGGAGAGATATAGATTTTAAAAATAAAATAACAAAATGATTCTTTTATCTTTATATTCTTTAGACTATATAAAGTACTGATCTTACAATACAGTACCAAATGATCAATTAATCACTTTGTTACAAAGTCAAATAAATGAAGGACATATATAGGTTTTAAAAATAAAATAACAACACGATTCTTTTATCTTTAGATACTTTAGACTATATAAAGTACTGATCTTACAATAAAAAAGAAAGAAAAACGTTTATTTTACCGACTTCCTGTTGTATTGGCAAATATATCTCGTAGATCTGATATAGTGGTATGAGGTGTGAGATCTATACAGGAATCTGCTGAAGTTGAAATTTTGAATGTTGAATTCATTTCTTCGTTGGCTGTAAAATATTAAAAGCTCCCATCCATCAAGGTAGGAAAATGCAAATTACTTTTATTGTGTAGTAAGAATTTCCTTTCATTAATTATTTGCACATATCTAACGCGTGTTTTTTCCTATCAAATGTTTTTGTAATATCCGTTGCACTCTCATTTTCACTCCGTGCATGCATGCACATATGATACTAACTGCAAGTATATCCGACACTAAATACGGGTACATCAGATACTAAGTACTTGCACATCTGATACTAAATACGGGTACATCAGATACTAAGTACTTGCACATCTGATACTAACTATGAATACATATGATACTACATACGGGAACATCTGACATTAAAAAGGGTACATCAGATATTAAGTATGAATATATCTGAGTCTAAATACGGGTACATCTCATACTTCTATTTGAAGCTACAGTTGATGTGCGAGGTGTGTGTATGTTCATTCAGACGTTACACATGATGCTAAAGAAGTGAAAATGGAAAAAGAAAACATTTAAGAGCAGTTAGCAATTAGTAATGTATCCGTATTCTATAACGAAATGTAATGAATATTTAAAGAAATATTCAGAATCCAGATTATTAATGTTAATTGAAGGTGCAAGATTGTGTTAAAATTCTATTCGTTATCATCTGTGCACATGTTAAAATTGAATGGAGTGAATAAGACAGTGACATTGTTTGAAAAGAAAGAATGTCATTTGACAAGGATTTTCTTCCAATTCTGAAACACAATACAAGTTACTTATTTTCATTCGAAAAAGTTTTATTTATGAACTATCATTGCATTTGATAGTCGATATATCTATGATTAGTGCGAATATGCACACACACACACACACACACACACACACACACACACACACACACACACACACACACACACATGTGGCGAAAAGAGGTTTTCTCCATGTGCGCCTTGGTTATTAATTAATATCTTAATTAATCTCTTTCATGCCAATCGCTCACAACCTCCTTAAGGGTCTTGTGCGGTCTGAGAGTGACTAGGCCAAGCCTTGAGTAGTCCGTCAGTCAGTTTACTTATGCATATTGAACATTTGAAGCATCAGAATATTTTCTTAGTTCGTTCAATCATGGATCTGATAATGTGTTGTTATTATTGATTTGTGTCATTTTACTACCTGAGTAGTTATTACTGCTCATTAGTAAAATCTACATTTATCCTTTTTGACACATTTCATCATTTGACACCTTCCCATGAGTGCATGTTATGAATGATTTGTGTGATTGATCTAACCACCGCATGAAAGAGAATGCCCAAAGGTTAATAAACTTAAATTATAACTTTTTCAAAACCAGTTTGCTATTGTTTAGAAAGGGTGAGAGATGAGTTTTGCCTTGTCCAGTCCTATTATGTTTATCTGTATAGTACTGTCTTGTATTATCCACACAACACACACTACCATTTCCTCTCGCATTCTCGCAAACAAACACGTCAGCAAAGCATTCCCTTGCATACAATAAAATTAAATAACCAGACAAACATCCATGGTGTTTCTGTATGTGGATATTGTGACAACATCTACAGTTACACAGTCCGACGTTGCTGCTGACAGAGGTCATCTTCCACCTTCCCTCTCGCCAGAGCCAGAGAAATGGGTTGTGAGAGCATACATGTACGAAATATTTCTAAGTGCTTTATTTCTTTATCAGTCAGTTAACGTACCATAAGCTAACGATCTTCTTTATGACTGGACTTGTGTTACCTCAAAATCAAAGTGATTTGAATGTAGACCTTTCTTGAACAAAGTAACTTTCGGTCTAAGCCCATTGGATGAAATTGTTATGAATAAGTGAGACTATTATTCAGACAAAACACTCATCTGCTTGGAACTCATTTGGATTACACGTTCTAGCACATTCTTTACCTGAGTTGTTATTTGAACTCTGGTAATGACAAAACTATCATCTTGTGCAGTACTCTAAGGTTATGTCTAGATGGCATTTAATAAATGATATAACAATTAAGTTTAGAAATAAGGACAGGTAAATTTACTCTGCCACAGAATTAGACTGATAACAACTGTGAAAAGTTCTGTAAAGTGTAGTGTAATCTGTATGAAATTTACCTAACTAGCACACAAATCTATTTATTTTTTAATAAATAAACTATTTATCATGTAAGTTATTTTTACTTATTCTATATTCATAGTTTGCTTCTTTGTCTTTTAAAATTGTTTCAAAGTAGCAATTATTTGAGTAAAGTCATTATAATTATTTTAATTCTTAAAGAAATACTAAAAAGCCATTTTGATTATGCATTGATTTATGTGTATTATGCATTAATAGACCATTTTAATTGTTAACTGCTATAGTGTAGTAAACATTGGAGGAGGATTTTTAATAATTAGTTAGATTTACATCCACAAGCAGAGATGGACCTCTGATTAGTTAGGATAACCAGGGTTGTGTTCTTACAGCATATATCAACACAAAATGTTCATTATTTATGACATCAACACAAAATTTTCATTACATATGACATCAACATAAAATGTTCATTATTTATGACATCAACACAAAAATATTCATTACTGATGCAAGGATATAAATTTTTCATTTGTTCACTGAAGTTTAGGTGTTCTAACATCCGCCATTCAATTCGAAGAACACTGAGGTTTCCATGAGGGTCGTCACCACCCGTCAAGTTCTTCAAGTGGCAGGTGTAGTTCGAGGTGTTTAGTGCCGAGTCTCTTCAACAGCAGACAAAAACAATCACGTCATCAACAACGGAATTAGCAATTTTTAATTAAATGATTTCAATTTACCACTCAACATGTATACATTTAAAAGAAAGCGAGAACTACAAGTACAAAGCACTGAAAAGTTAGAATAACATAAATTTGGAAAATAAATTGTTTTCCCGTGTAGAAAACATAAAATACTGACCGTGAGTAAGAAATGACGTAATTTCCGCGAGGCATCGTAAGTTGAAATATTGATTTGTTCTTCGCTAAGTGTTCTATGCCGATTAAGGTATTTCCTTTAAGATTACTAAACAAACATGAGGTCAATATCATTGTAAGTTCGTATAAATATTTGTATATGCATGAATGAATGTGCACTTAAATATATATCTTAGTATGAATGTATAACCAAGTAAGGGGGAGGAAAGCCTCTCGGATAAGCGTGAAAACAACACACACCTAAAATAGATTAGGATATGAAACAGAGATAAGTGATTACTTTGGAAATCTACACTAAAGATCTTTAGTTAAGTTAGAGATCATATATTTAGCTATTATGTATAAATCTACACTAAAGACCTTTAGTTAAGTTAGAGATCATATATTTAGCTATTATGTATAGATAATGATTGATAAGAGGCATGCAATAGATGGTTTGGAGAGTAATGTTTTAGCATATCTCTTTTGTGTAGCTTTTTACGAGAACAAATGTGAAGAGGAATTAAAAAATGACAATTACCAAAAGTAATGAAAACAATTGTGATAAAAATAGATTGCGTGGTACGAAAGCAGGAAAAATAATATTATCAGTCTATTTTAAGCGAGCAACCAGCACGTAAGATCTACGTTATAATAAAATAATAATTAATTACGGAATGTGTTTATTGGACATATTAGCTTTAGTGATAATTTCTCAAGTCTGAGAACAAATACTTATAACAAAAGGGTAAAATGAGAAATGTAAAACCCTGTGTACCGCGTCCCAGCATATAAAGGGTCAAATTAGCGAATGGTATGTTTAAATCTACTTCATATTTATTTCATAAAACCCACGGACCGCAAATTTCTCTTCAGAAAATAGTTAGTATGTCTTACACTTAACTTTCTCCCGGATATATACATTTACACTAGATAAACGAAAAGTCAGTACAGAATGCGCTATTTGTTGTGTGCTTTTATTTCTGTGAGAGAGAAAGAGTGTTACTGTTGCTTTTCTGGTAACTGATTTTGATATTTGTTGCTTTTTAATTAGCGAATATATGCTATAAATTAAGAACAGGCACACAAACAAAGGCATGTATATGTATGCACGCACATCCCAAACACACAAACACACACACACACACACACACACACACACACACACACACAACTTAATGTTTCACTCCGGCAAAAACACAGCAATTTTGAAGCAGTCACCAAAAAGCAAGAAAATAAACCTGAACTCAAAGCACACAATCATACCATAACGTATTTCGACTGCTGATTATTTGCTATTATTTTTAGGCTATATTTATTTTTCTAAATATAATAAATGTTTATGATTGCGTGCATGTGTTTATGCTAGTTTTCACTGTTATTTTGATAACAATGATCAGACATGAATATATCCGAGTGGGATAAGTTTATGTGATTTGCATGATGTATGAATTCAAATATGTACAACACAGGTAATCTATTATTAGGCAAAAGGTGGAAGATGAATTAATATGTACAATGCAGGTAATCTATCATTAGGCAAAAGGTGGAAGATGAATTAATATGTACAACACAGGTAATATATCATTAGGCAAAAGGTGGAAGATGAATTAATATCACTGACTTGAAAGATAATGGATAAATCTTTGTTCGTGTCAGTGACGTAAAAATATAATACATTTAAAAAGTAAATTTACCAGCCAGCATAGTATAGATAATGTTAATTATAGCAGATTTTTCTAAATGTATATTTGTGTGAAAATAAATGTTTTAATTGTAAAAAACTGGATTTAGAACTCATTAAAAGTATCATTCTAATGAACGAAAACCGAATACCCCTCTAGTGTGAATTGTTTGTATTGGTGACAGTCTCCATACATTTAATAACGCGTGATTATAATAATTAGTTTATTTATAAGTGCTTTATTTCAACATTTTTCTCGCAGTTTAAATTAAAAAACAGTAGCTACCTTTGCAGTTTAAATACACGTGCATTTTTGAAAATTATTATTTATTTGAATTACATACACAACCTTTGAATAACAGAAAGTTTATTAATAGTTTTAGAAAGTAAATTAATGCGGATCATTTGTACTATAATTTTATATTCTTTTTATTTTAATTTACTTCGAAATTTGAAAACGATATGCTTGGTTGCTTGAATCTAGTAGCAATTATTAAAATATTCTTTAGTTAACAAAACAAATACCATCACAACGTTTTGCTAATATATAAATTCAAAAATATTACACAATAAAACAACCGAAAAATAAAGAAATTAAATTAAAATTGCATTTCTTAGTTAATGGTTCCTGGAAGAAGCAGTTTTTCACAACATTTCTTAATAAAAATAATTTTCGAAATAAATCGGTTGTGCATCCTAAGGCAAGTAAATTAACAGCAGTGTTCTTGATTTCTTTCGCATAGATGAGTTTGTGATTTTAATTTCGTTGTAATAAAAATAATATTTAATCTAAACATGATACCTACAGGTAAGTCAAAGACGGCAGTTGAAGAACGGCACCATATGAATCAAGACTTAGACTGTTGTTGCTAAGATCTCTGAAACAGAAAAACAACAGTGCACATATAAGTATTACCACACGGACAACATATTGTGTTTCATAGTCTGCAGTAAAGATTATACATTCGTGTCAAGATCTCTTATGACCGAATTTAAAGGTCACACTTATTCTAATGATAGTATGTAAACATTTCTGAATTAACATTTACCTATGTAGCCTAAAATAGAGAAATATTATGATTTACAATATTTCTCTGAACACACGTTTTCTAGCTATGATTTCAGTAGTTTTTATTCTTGGAACCTTTGTCACATAATAATGTGCCATTTTATAATAAATAATATTCACACGTTACTATAAGAAATAGAAAACTTACAGTTCTGTAAGGGCTCTCAAATTGTTAAATGCGCATTCTGGGATGTATGATATAGAGTTGTTCCTGAGTGAACTATACAAAGAGAAAAATGCTTGTTATAAATGAGTGTAGAAAACTCATGTCCAAGTAATAAATTACTACTTTTTACATTTTAAATCACGTACTAATAACTTTGTTCTTGTTATTGAGAGAATGGCTATACTTTGATTTGCACTGATTGTCATTGATATCGATATAGAAAGACTGACATGAAAGACAATAAAATGCGGTCAGGAAAATTATTTGTCTTTTGTCTTACTTTAATGCTAATGAACATGACAGATTCAGAATAAAGATAAACGTATTCTTGGTTAAGACGTGAATAAAATCAAATGATGAAATGGTGTAATACCAATGAGTTCTTATAGAATTGTATTATAAGATATTATGCACACAACGTTTGCATGAAACACGTTTTACAGTGTATGCTAAAAACTAATTATACATATTATTTTAGTGTTTTCATATTATTATTGAAAACATGTTAAATTTATATTAACATGCATTCAGGAATTGAAAGGTTCACGTTTGCTTTGACAGACTCTAGTGGAGAAATAAAATTTATATTAAAATTGTTACAAACAGTTTTGTCAAACTCGTTAGGTGGCTAAATATTCCACAAGTAACATTCTGTATCACGTTGCCGCTTAGGTCACTGAAAAAGAAAGAATAAAGGAAATAAAAGTTACGAAACACAAACACTATATTTTAATTACGACTGTTACATATTTAAAACATTCAAGAAAGAATAATGCTGCATATCCCTTGCCTTTTTATATGTAACCTATACCTAAGAAGGTAATCCGTCCACATTTTAAATATAAATTTTCATCTATAATTGGTAACATTAAATATTGTTTGTACTATAAATAATTTGGAAGTATTCTGGAAATTAATTTCTAAAATGAAAGTGTAAAGTGGACAGGAGTGGAGAGGGGAGGTAATTTGTTTGAGTGAGTGCGCGTAGAATAGTATTTCCGAGGAAGGAATATTGTTATTGTTTGTGAGAACTCTAACCCTTTCCTGTCTATGTAGTAGTGCGGCCATGTTAAACGGGTAAATCTCCAGTCTTGATTTTAGATCCAGTTAGAATTTTATGCAACATTTAGGCTGAGGTAATTGTGAACTAGTTTTTATATAGGTGACGTGTGTTAACCAATGCGTGTGTCGAAGACAATCATAAATATCAATTATCTGTAGGTGTATTCTTAAATTTGATTGATTAAAATAGCATAGGTAAAGATGGGCGTGGCTTTTATTCTGAGAAAACCAGGGTGGAAATTCTATTCTTTGCTCTTTGCAAACGAACTCTTGGTGAGGCATATTAGTCCCTCCTGTATGATAAAAGATTGTAAAAGACAAAAAGACCACTGGCTAGAAAAGGGTTTCTATATGTGACGGAGCAATAGTTGCCGCACATAATTTAGATAAAGAGTACATCAGGACATATGCGAACAGCCATCATTCTTCGAAGCAAGTCAGCATTTCCCACACAATGGGATACGAGCTAACATAAACAACACCTGAAGGGTCAGCAGCAGATGACCCGGAGGAGTAACAATGAGGTTAAGCTGACATGTAATCTAAATGGTCAGACACACTGGCGCCATTGATGGTGAGCGTCGTAGCATAAATACCCAGCAAAGTTCCTTCTCGGCATTGATTCCCACCAACGGAGGGTGGTTGAGGGTGTGGGGTGTGCGCCAAACTGGTGCAACCTGTTTCACCCCCTTCTGCCAGCCCTCCCACCCTCCACCTTAGACGCACCGCGAGGCTTTGTGGATCCCCCCCACCCCGAATCAGACCAAGACCGGGAACATCGAGAAGATGCCGCTTCTGGGGTGAGTGTGAGCGGAACAACAACAACCTTCTCGCCACTTCGACATCTTTTCTGGTCAAGTCCGGTCATAAATGCGGGCCGAGAGCTGTGGTAAGTTATCTGATTAATGGAAGAAAGAATGGGCTTAGAAATGTTCTATACATTTGAATTATTGATTTTTATGACTTATACTTAGAAATTCCATATAATATTATTATTATGGAATATGTGATAGTGTTGCCCCAGGAAATTTGGTCCTCTTGCCTTAAACGTTTGTGCACCACTGTTTTAAATATTCTTAAACTTATCATTTTTATTAAATTTGTGTTGTTTCAATCTCTCTTATCTGTTCATGCAGTGTAACTTTCATTTTGTTCATGGCCGTAAACTGTATTGACGGTTTAATTATAACATTTTGTGGATGGGTGAGTTTAAGCGACTAATTTCTGTTAACCATCTTAGGACGTCTCAAAACAGGGTCAGTCGGCGCTGGCCTATGATCCGAATATAGGTAAGCTTTGCCATTCTTAATTTCTATTTATGAAACTGTGTGATATGACTCCTAGCAATTTTCTCTATCAATGCATATATAAGACACACCCAAGTGGCCTTCTAACCAGCGTGATCATGCAATTTTTAGTTGCCTTCAAACTGGACAGTCTGGCCATTTTTGTCCATGTTTAGAGAGTATTTATACACTCGCAAGATAACAATCGCTCAGTGAATGTAGCAAACATTCAATAAAAGTAAAAAAAAAATTCAAGGAAAAAAAAAATATATATAAAAATTACAGCACAACAATAGAATCAATACAAATCGCATGTTAGTCCTATCAGAGAACAGAAATGTATTTATTAGAATTAAATGTGTAAAGTTACCTGACCTGGTTTAAGCACTGCTTTGTAACAATGTCATAGTGTCAGCTCCCACAGTTTTCATTTCCTTTGCAACAATGTCACAATGTCAAAAATGTCCCTGCTCAGCACGTTCCCGCCACAGGAAACTGACATGCTGCTATATTCTCGAATGCCTCCCCCCCCCCCTTGTCACTCTTTTATATAGTACATGATTTCAGCAATTCTGGTAACTTCACTGCACCAGAATTATCCAGAATGTACCCAGCTTATTTGCTCTGATACAACAATAGTGCACAGCGTACTCCCTTATGCTAACACAACTGTAACACACTCTAAAAGTTTCCCACACTCCCCCAGTCACTCATGTCACAACCAGTAAACAAACAGAGGGTAGTGAGAACTTGAAAGTCAAACTTGAGGCTCATACTCGGGACTCACAAGTCAAGGTTGAACTCACACTATCAGGTTGAAACTCAACCCACCCACCCCACACACACACACAAAGGCACTTGATCATTGCAACAAATAGTTAAGGAGCAAGCCTAAGTTTCTATTCATCACATTATAATTCCATTCTATGTGACACTCCATTCTCAAAGTATAATTCCTGCAACAGTATTCATTATACCCATGTATGCACACGGTAAAACAAACACATTATACCAAAGTCACATATTAATACACTAAATGGGTGCAGCTTAGTTAAAACTTTTGTAAGTAATAAACATTAACACACAGAGTACATATCTACATAAAAACAAGTATAATATATCATAGTAAAGTCCATTCTCTCTGAGTCAGTCAATTAAACTCACCACTCAAGCTAATGACTGCCTTCAAGTAGACTTCTTCCTTTTTAAAGTGATTATGGAGCAGAACTTTCGACTGAAATCTGAAATCTTTAATATCAACCCATTGGCTAGTCTCTTTCTCATAAATAACCATTATTGGATAATAGGAACCTGCTCACTCAGTTCAGCAAATCTAGAATATTCTTGCCTCAGGCTGTTTACTTCAAACTCAGACACTCAAAATAACACCATAAGAAGTGCCCGGTGTCAGGTCACACTGACAATTCAGATTGTATATAACAATTAAATTTTAAAATAGGGAGGGGCAAATTTACTTTGTAACAAACTGATTGTAAAGTCAAGTGACGATAATATTGCCTCTGTAGGTGAGATAACACTGATTAATTTCCTGTATCCTTCTCCACACAAACAATTTTCATGGTTTTTCACGGAATGCAGGAAAGTTAAGATGCATGCATATAAATAGTCTAAAAGTCACAGTCTTTTAGGTATTGTACTGCTTATTTAAACACAAGCAAAAGAAGCTGATAGGTCTTTTAATTGCGAGTTATTGACATATTTCCATGAACAAGACATATTTATAAATGAATTTAAAGAAACTTAATAATTTAACATAGGACCATTCTTATTGATTTGATATATTAGTTTATCATGTCAAAACTATCCCATGACAAAGGTTTTCTACATATACGTGTAATAGTTAAATGAAATTCAGTTTTAAAATTTACGTTTCTACTGTGACTGTGAGAGTCGAACACTCTGTATACCACATTCACTGCCCACCTTTGTTCTGCTTCAAGGGCATTGCATTATCAGTGAAAGGATTCTATATATCGTGTTAGAATTCTCGTGGACAATATTTGTGTGTACATTCTATATGAACATTCATTAACTTCACCAGGCGGGGCTAAACCACAGGACATTCAATTGCCAGCCAACCCTACCGAGAACAAGGCTACTGCTGAACGAGGCCGCAATCAGGTGATTCAAAACCATGAATTTTCTGTGTAATCTGTACATGTTTCTGTGATTCTTCATTCCGTATTCTATTTCTGATTCTTCTATGTAATTTCTGTGTTTTGACTAAGTTGTTGACTATCTAGCTTGCTTATTTATGCTGAGGATTTATGCAAGCTTAACTAAATTGTATTATCAGTGTTCACATGAAATTCCTAGTAATTGTTCTAGAGAATAGACATGATACATCTTTCTAACTAATTGTATTCTGAGACGTCTTTATGAGATTTGTGATTTAGAAACCGCCTAGTGCGTGATTTTGAAAACTAATTGTAAATTGATTTAAATTGTTATTTTTATTTCTTTTTAATAAATTGTTAAATTTATAACTATTCACTCTCTTTATTGAATTAGAGAGGTCCTGCGAAGACAAAGGGGGGGGGGGGCTGCCATTGACGTAATAACGTATAGAAAATTGGTCAGGCGCGGGTTTAGGATAGTTCCCTTTGTCGATAGAGAGCATAAATGTGTGGGGCTGGGTTAAAGACAGAAGATTGACAATATAACTCAATTAAGGTCTATTAATCCAGACAGGTAACACTTGGACAGAGAGTTACTTAGTTAGCAGACTGTACCAGGGTTTGACCTAGTCGCTCTCGTGACCACAGAAGGACAAAAGACCCCTGTCGGGTGACTGTGTGTGTGGATTGTAAGAAAGGATTATTAATTTGTGCATTAATTATGGATTAAAAATATCATAAATTGATAATTAGCAATTCACAGACAGAAACCTTGCCAAAATTATAATGTGTCATTCTATTATCTTAAATAAAGTATACACACGCACACATCTCATATAAACAACAGAAAACTTACAGTTTTGTAAGGGCGCTTAAATTTTGAAATGCGCATTCTGGAATGTGTGACACTTTGTTATTCATGAGCGACCTGTACAATGATAAATCACCAATCAACCATAAGCATTAAGTTGACTATTGGAATTTATAAATTTCTGTTCGAGCAACTAATTTCTATTTTTTTTAAATTGTGATATTCCATGATAATATCATCTGACTTCTTATGAAGTGAATGACTATACTTTGAATGTCCTATACTGATTGTCAGAGTTATCAATTGGAAAGATTGACGTGAAAAACAATAAAATGCGGACATGAAAATTATGTTTCTTTGTGACCATAAAACTAAAGTATGTCTTAAATTCTGATTATTATTTGAAAAAAATAATGTGTCAATATTTGGTTCTTAAACAAATGTATTCAATGATTAGATCAATGTTTGCATGATATATTTCACACGCATATTTTATAAACTAGTTATTCATTTAATCTTTTGATTTATACTTTTTTTTTTACATAGTTGTTGAAAACATGCTAATTTCGGATTATCATTCTTTTAGGAATCGAAGAGTTTACGAGTTTCATTAAACAGACAAAAGTGAAGAAATAATATTTATTCTGAAATTGTTACAAACAGTTGTGTCAAATTCGTCAGGTGGCTAAATGTTTCGCAAGTAACATTCTGGAGTTTGTTGCTTCTTAGATCACTGAAACAGAAAGAATAAAGCAATAAGGGTTATGCTTAAAGTATAATAAATATCCTTTCATTAGTTATTTAAACCAAAATACAGCTCCTAGACATTTAATACTGAAAAGGATAGATACACCAGTTGTGGTGCACGTGGAGTGCCTGATTTGCACGCTGTGGCTCTCTTTATCGCCATCATTTTGCATAGGTTCAGGTGCTAGAGAGTGATGGGGGCGCATCCCCCATCACCATGAGTACGATGTGGTGTCGGGAGAAGTAGTTTTATTTTGCTTGGAATGGAGAAAAGAGAAAGGAGAAATAACCGAGTGTTCCTGCATCTTCTGTCACTTTATCATAGCTGGCGTAAAAATAATCTATACACCCAAATCACTTGTGTTATCATCAGGGTGCCATACTCGTTCATTTATCTATTCAGACAAATAAAATGAAAATATATTTTATCCGCATCCTAATGTCCACTTTGTGAAATAAACATATGTTTATACGTTTTCAAAATTTATTTGAATTAGCAGAGTAATTTAGGCATTATTACTTAAAAAGTGATATAAGTTATGTAATAATATTTAAAGTGATATAATTTAATGTATTTACTAAGAAGTAACATTCAGGCATACTATACATATCGTTTGAAAAGATATTACCCAGGTGAGTGTGAAACAGACTTTTGTGTACACTGTCAGGATTTTATGTAAATCTCGCCCGGATCCCACTCTATAAATATTAAAAATTAAATAGAGGAAAGAATACAAATTTAGATTAAAAGAACAAAGGGAAAATAAGATTTAAATTTAGGGCTTGTATGGAGAACATGTGCAAGCCATGTTGCAAAATGTTTGGTTAGGTCCGAGAAGCAAGCGTGTCGCGAACGCCGATCAAGTTACTCAAGTGGGAAGTCTGACCAGCCAAGTAAAAAAGTAAACACACGTAGGAAGAACGCGAGCGCAAAAGTCGGAAGCACCCGCGTTACGTTATGGAAGAGAAGGTAGAAGGTTGTTTAAAGAAAGCGGGAGGGGGGTAGACATAGTGGGCACAAGTGAATGGACGAAAGGAAGTTGGAAATGCTAATCCTTCCTGTGAATGAAAGTGTGAGCATACATCAACCCTGAGTTCAAAAACAAGACGATTGTAAATAAGGAAAATCCCCAACCCACCCACTTTGCTTTTTCCACAACAAGGACACCCTGATCGGATTCAATGCTGATAGAGTGTCGGGATAGCCCAGATTTTAATATCTGTTAAAAATTATCTGAGTGGATCAGCCAGAAGGCTTGATTAAAAAAAAAGTGTATAATTACACCGTTACAGTTTTTCTTGAATCCTTGGTTTTTCGCCGAAAATGGAAGGTAAGCTGGCTGCTTTTACATTACTTAAATTAATAATTAATAATAAATGGAATGTAGACTGATAAATTGATTTGTAAAACTAATCCCTTCTATTTCAGGTTAGTGATATTGTACTCAGAGAAATGATTAGCTTTTAATTAGTAAATACAGGAAAAATGATGTTAGTAGTCTCTGAGCCTTTTTATATTATATATTGCAGGATTCTATTTGTTGTTTTCCTTCTTCGACGTATTCGTGTCGATTTTTGCCGTACGCTGGAGGCCGGCCTGTCAGAGCCACTGTTCCCACTACGAGCATCAAACTTGCTGTGTGATCAACCAGAAGTTTACCTTTTGAGAAGAGATATCAACCTGAGACTCTTCCTGCACAATTCAACTCCTCCCAGTTAAGTAACAAAGTACTTTGACCAGGAGTGTGCAAACGACATATATTGACTCTGTAGGGAAATCGTGAACTTGTTCGAACTTTGAAGTGAAACCATAGAGATAGACTCAGAGTTAATTAGGGGAAAGCTAATTTCTCTGATTAGATTTTGAGCGTGGTGCTCGGAGTAATTGTTATTGATTTATATTGTATTTATTTCTTTTATTTATTTTATATAAATAATTTATTAATGTTCATCGGCTTTGTGTCAATTCTTGTTCTTTCAAACTGTTGTGTATTTCGTGACGTCAAGTAGCGGGTACCAACATACACCATATATACAAACGTGTGCATGTGTATATATTTCTTTCTCTCCATCCTGCCGATCTATTTATCTATCTATCTATCTATCTATCTATCTATCTATCTATCTATCTATCTATCTATCTATCTATCTATCTATATGTCTATTTATCTATCTATCTATCTATCAATGTTTATCTATCTATCTCTGTATCTAAACATTTTCAGTTTTGTGTTTAGTTCATGAAGTATTTGGACACAAAATGATGATTTCAATGTTCAGTCTTTCTCTTGTGCCTACTATGAATAAAAGCTTATTTTGTTCACACTTTTAGTTTTGAAAAATATATACTTACAAATTATACTACTGTGAAATAAACTTACTTCACAGCTTGAATAAATATGTTTCTTGTTATAACGATGTATTACCGAATTTAGAATAACTCTCAATTTATCATTTGTACTAAACATCTATTACCCACGTTAGAATCACTCTCAATTGAACATTTACTCTCAACAACTTTTACCCACGTTAGAAATACTCTCGAAATAAACACTTATAGTAAACATTTTGTGTTTTTGCAGTTGTCAGTGTTGCTTCTATATACTTTGAACACAGTTCTTAAATTTAAGTATTTTATAGATTCAACCTCTCAGATATCCACATTACTCATAATTAGATGCAATTTTAGGAAACATATCCTATGTCTAAAAAAATAGAGTTATGTAGCCATGATTATAATGCTAATATTCCTTAACTTCATGAGTTTAGTTGTCAACTGGAACTGTGGTATATAATGAAAATAAATATAAGTGAATGGAGATAATCTGCAAACTTGAATTCACGATTTATTCGAATTGTGTATCACTCAATATACAAGCAATTATCAAAATATTACTTTTTCGAAGGAAGATGTTTTTGAAACTTTTAAGGATGATATAACTATCAGAAAACAAATCCATTTTGTCAAAGCGTTCCACAATGCAAGATAAAAAATGCATTTGGAAATAAATAAATCATGTTATTAAAACCCAGTTGCAACAAAGGGTTTCCTTTAATTAGTTGTACTATGGATAATGACAGAACATAATGAAAACAATAAATCAAGGAGTTAAAATGACAATAACAAAAAGTATTCTCACAGTTTTTGAAGTTCAGTTAATCCTGTAAAGAGCCCATTTGGCAGCTCTGATATTCTATTGGTATCGAGGTTCCTTAAACGAAAGGTATCATTAAATGTATAAAATATAAAATATCTAAATTACATTAATTATTAGATGGATTACATTATGACATGTTTAATGTACTTAAACAATCATAGAACACATAAATCATAACTTACTATCATATTATTCTAATCACTAAAAGCGTTCACAATCAAAACCACCCACTATCTCTAGGCAAATTATTATAATACATATCTGTACCACATGATCCGATCAGAAATTACATTTAGATTTCAATGAGGTCCAAGACATTAGCATGAGAGAGACATGTGACATATTTTCAACGAGGTTTCTAAATAATCAGATGGATAGTGAAATGATTATTAAGAATTTGCAGTACTATGGCAGATTTAGGAGCCTCTGATGACAATGCCTAGCGCACCTATTTGATGCCAAGTTGGTCATACTTGGAAGACAACCGCAACGTGACGTCACTACTGTCCAGAACATAGTGAGCTTTTGCAGATCTTCATGAGACTCTAGCTAAGTGTGCTCTCTCCAAATGAAATGATCAGTCAAATAAACATTATACAAATAAGCAGGCAGCATGGGATAGACGAACTCTTGAATTTTCCACGAACAACTTGATGTCTTTACTATTGTTATTAAATTTTACTTTTTCTTCACCCATGTTACATAATTTGTTCTAATTTTAGACCATAAGGAAGCTGATATGGGGGCAGAGTAGGAGAAATAATAACCATACTCATTAATAATAAAAGGGGAGATAATGTTACCAGCTTTGGTACATCAGTGTCACAAAACGGGTGGCTCGTTACAAGCCGACCCGAGCTGAAGTTAGAGATGCAAGGGGTGAAGTCTATTTTTGGCCTGCTCCGGTGCACCTCCAAGAAAAGCCCGTGACGTGTGCCAGTACTACGTCGCGTCAAGTTGTTACATAGACACACATGACATACACCATTGATGTTTGGGTGGGGCCCAATTTATTAATGTCATGCCAAGGAACGTTTTATTGGCGGTGTGTGTTGTGAGTGTGTATCATAAATGTGAATAAATGGACGAACAGACGAACGGTGCAAAACAATAGTACAATTCTTTCGTCCCTCTCAAAAATTATGAATAACAAGAGAGTTGAAAGATGTTTAAATCAGGTTATTTATTTCCCGATTTAAAAGGGGCACTACTCTTTCGCACAGTGATTAATCATTCATTCAACTTTCCAATGTCATACACTCTGTGGGAAATAAGGGGAGATGAAAATGATGAAATTCAAAATATAAAATAAAAATTAATTACACAATTCTTATGCGGCAAATGTGGCCGCTTTAACAATAGTTGACATGTAAAATAAGCATTACTTTTTAACATTAAAGTTCTTATTTTGCAAACGATATAATAGTGTTCATTTTCTCAGAGTCCTAGAGTTAAGTAGGTGCGCGTTAGCCGTGCTAATTATTACTCACTATTAATGTCAGAGTTCCAAGGAGATGACGTAATCTCACACGTCACTTATAAGCGGCACTTCAAAGTGAAGATAGGACGCAATTGAGGCGTCGCATTACAGGTGAAGATTCTGCAGAATCTAGGCACCACTTTCAGATTATCACTGGGGAGAAATCTGAAATTTAGCTGACTGTTGTCGGCCTCGATAACTGTCGTTGGAAACGGACACCCCAACGACGTTTAGCATTATCGGGTAGAGTCGTCCAGTGGGATGTGTCGTCGCATTACATTGAGTGTAGAAATCCGGATATGTATTTCCGGCGCTAGCCTTCTCAAAAGCGGGATAGACTGCCAAACGAACTCAGACAGGGGGAATACAAAATTGATCCCTCGTGTCGTTAACTGCATACAACCAGCGTCGCATGCATCGGGTTTTCTTTGACAGCGAACTTTCCACTTTGCCAAAAGTTATACTGAGCAATTTTGCCTCGTTACTCAATATATGGCATCAGACGGATGGAAAACGGATGGAAAGAGATTATTGCAGCTTTCCTTTATGAAATCTCTGTACATGAGATAATTCATACGTGAAGTTAGACTGGCTTCAGACGAATCGACGTTTTCAACATTGAGAGTAAAATCTTCATTTTGTCTCTTATATAGCTTTCACTGAAGGTTTCCAAAACTTCCAGAAGCTATGCCGTGTGACATGATTTTTGCCTTGGATATATAGTGGTAATCGTGATGCACGCTTTTCTGTGGTCAATTCTAATGCGCACTGGCCATTTGGCTCGTCAACAACATGTGACTCGTACTGCGCAGTTGTCCCAATTTATTTAATATACATATTCTTCATAAACTAATATATATATTCAATATGATAATTGACACACACTGCGTCACGAACGTCTGTCTACTAAAGAGATCTTAGGTGACCGTTACTGGAAGTTACATGCTACATACGAGAAATAACAAAACTCGGATTACTTCAATTAGTTTTGTTAGCGTTTTTTTTTTTAAAATGAAATAAAATATAATTTCTGTCCCTCATTTCCTGTGACAACCCCCTTCTTAAAATTGATTGGAGCTCACAGAGTGGAAATCAAATAGGAACAAAAAAAATTTTATTTCACACGATAGTCCCCACAGGAATTATATGCGCATCTGTGGAGAGACTATCCTCTCTCTTGTTTATATCGCGGTTATGGCATGCCGGGATAATGCATCGGCACCCGAATTTTCTCGGCCCGCGATGTGTTCGACAACGAAGCTATACTCCTGTAGCAGGAGTGTCCATCTAGTTAGCCTAGCGTTATCGTACATGCTAGTGCGCAGATATGTAAGCGGCTTATGATCGCACTGCAGGATGAATGGTTTAGAGTACAGATAAGCACTAAATTTCTTGAGTGCCCATACGATTGCTAAGCACTCTTTTTCAATCGTAGAATACCGTGTCTCACGATCTAACAGTTTCTTAGACGCGTATGCTACCGGTAGGTATTCGTCATCTGTCTCTTGGAGAAGTATGGCACCGAGGCCTTCGTCTGATGCGTCGGTCCTGACAATAAATCTCTTGTCAAAGTCTGGTAACTGTAGGACGGGTTTACTGGTCAAGATGTCCTTCACTTTTTCGAGGGCGGTGCTACACTCTGCCGTCCATCGTATTTTCGTAGGTTGTTTGTTCCCAGTTAAGTCCGTCAGTGGTTTAAGAAGCGTACTGAAGTTTGGGACAAATTTACGGTAGTACCCCACTAGCCCCAAAACTGCCCTGACCTGTTTCTTTGTAGTCGGTAAGGTCATGTCACGAATGGCTGCAGTTAAGTCTAGATTTGGGCCTATTTGTCCGTCACTTATGATATGGCCAAGAAACTCAATCTCCCGAAAGCCCGCGCGTACTTTGGAAGGTTTCACGGTCAATCTATGGCGCTCGAGAATGTCAAGTAGACCACCCACTGAGGATAAATGTTGGTCCCATGTTCCTGTTGCTACCAGTATGTCATCAAAGAAATTCAATGCGTCAACGCTCTCTAACGGTAATTTTCGCATGAAGCGCGCGAATGTTGCGGGTGCGTTCGCTAGTCCGAACGGTAGTCGGCAAAACTGAAATAAGCCTAGCGGGGTTGGAAAGGCTGTTTTTGGTCTGTCGTCAATAGCAACTGACAGTTGCCAGTACCCTTTGCACATGTCAAACTTTGAAAAGTAATGTGCCTTAGTTAGTTTTGCGAATAATTCGTCCTGATTTGGGATAGGTTCCGCATCGAATTCAGTTATCTCATTTAACTGTCTGTAGTCCACACAAAAACGAAGCGTACCGTCTTTCTTTTTAACTAAGACGACCGGTGATGAATATGGGGAGATTGACTGTTCAATCACGCCCTGTGTGCTCTCATATTTCTGTGGGTACTGTTTTAAGCGTATCGGTTTGTCACTTAAAAGTTTGATGCGGTGTTCAACCAAATCTGAGTGGCCCGGTTGGTCGGTGAATATGCGCGCGTGTCTGTGTAAGAGCTTTGACATTGCGTCGCGCTGTTCGACAGTTAAGTTCGAGTCAATCTCGACTTGATCGACTGTAACTGCGGAGTTAGGCTGGGTTTCGGCGGACATCATGTCTGTTCTGAAATTGGAGTCTTCCAATTGTATCAGTGCGACATTCACGCTTTGTATCTGTTCGTCGCTGCGTTCATAGTAACGCTTGAGCATATTTATGTGATAGGTTTTCTGCTTATTTCCTATCTGTATGCTGTAGTCGTTCTGCTTCACACGCTTAATAACGCGATAGGGTCCACGCCAGTGCATTTGCATGCGGTTTTATGCGTGGGCCGCAAGAGTAACACGAGCTGACCTGGTTCGAGGTCACGTTCCACAGCCGTACGGTCAAAATTTCGCTTGTATCGGGGTTGTTTTTCGCGAATGTTTTCCTGTGCTAAGTGACATGTCTCGGTGAGATGTTGACGTAGTTCGGCTACGTACGTGTGAACATCTTTACCATCGGTCACAGTGTCTCCCTTGACCCATGTTTCTTTAATTAGTTTAAGGGGACCACGAGGTTGTCTGCCGTATAGTAGTTGGAACGGTGAATAGCCCGTACTCTCTTGTGGGAGTTCGCGATACGCGAAGAGTAATGGTGCTAGAAAACGCGGCCACTGGTCGGGTTGTTCCGAGGCCATTTTAATTAACATTTTCTTTATTGTACCGTTGAAACGTTCAACGGCACCATTAGACTGAGCGTGATATGGTGATGAGAACAACTGTTTACACGCCAGTAGACGCATTGTTTCAGCCATCATTGCTGAGGTGAATTGAGTGCCCTGGTCACTCAATATCTCTCGGGGAACGCCCGTGCGAGAAAATACGTCTATTAAAGCGTCTGCGACTTCGATCGCTGTGATGCCCTTTAATGCGACCGCTTCTGGATATCGTGTTGCAAAATCCACGATTGTTAGGATATAGCGATATCCTCCTTCGGCCGCGGGAATGATTGGGCCAATAATGTCTACTGCGACTTTTAGGAATGGTTCCTCTACTGTTGGTACTATCTCGAGGGGAACTCGACTGACACGCCCTCGGTCAATATGTTGTTGACACTGCGTACATGTACGAACGTACGAGCGAACATCCCTACTCAGGCCTGGCCAAAAAAAGTCCTCGCGAATCCGTTGTTCAGTGCGACGTGCGCCCTGATGTCCGGACATGATTGAGTCGTGTGCAAAGCTAAGAATCAGCGGTCTGAGTGGTGTAGGGGTAAATAAACACGTGGTGCTTCTAGTATCATTTTCCTTATAGTCGGTGCGCCGAAACGCTAGTCCGTCCTTCAGGAAATACGTAATTGTCGCGTACTTGCCGGATGTAATAGTGTTTTTCCGTGCCAGCTTTAGCATTGAGGACAAGCTTTTGTCCTCCTGCTGCAGGTGACTGAGTTGACTTGGGGTCAACTGCGGAAATGTATTCTCGACTATCTTTAGAGCTGGGGGTCCTTGTTTACTACGTTCCCGTTGTGCTCTAGTGGTTACGGGGAGAACAGGATAGATGCCATCAGTGTGTGCGTCACACTGACCGGGCGATAGTATGAATCCGAACTGCATGTCTCTTATTACTGCGGCGGTGACTGTACCGGAAAATACGGGTGACGTAACATGTACAGTGGCTCTTGGACATGTACTAAGGTGTCCCATAACACATCGAATGCGGACACTACCTCTTAGATACTGTTCAGGGCGTACAAGTTTAGCATTTATGCAGCTTATGGATGCACCTGTATCGACCAGTATTTTGACTCTTTGTCCGTTTACTGTAGCCTGTTGGGTCTTTAGAGTTGCACCTGTTTCAGTGCATACCTTTACATCACGTGGACTGGGACAGTTCTGAGAACTATGCCCCTTCCCTTTGCAAGTGTAACATGTCATAGGTGGAGAGTCACGTGTGTGACGTCGTACGTCTTGTGACTTAGTATATGTCCGCTGTACCGGTTCGGGTTTTTCCGATTTCGTCATCGGTCGGTTCGGTTTCGGTGTATACTTCTGCCGATTTGTAAGAGGAGGGCGTGGTGCACTCCTCGTAATTACCGGATCAGGGTAATCATTATACGTGTCTGCTAACTTCAACATATCACTGAAGTTAGTCGGAGGATTTCGCTGCAAATATGTCGTCATTGCAGGCGGAGCAATATGGAGAAATTGATCTCTTAATATCAAATCAAATAGGCCCTCATATGTCTTCCTGATGTCTGTCAAATCAATCCATCTATCAAGATAATGGCGTAACCGGGTACCGAAGGCTTGCATGGTGTCATTAGCTTTGGGTATGGCCCTCCTAAACATTTTTCGAAAGCCTTCTGCTGTACATTGAAAAGTACGCATCAAACCCGTTTTGAGATCTGCATAAGTAATAGCGGGATCGCGCGTTAGATCAGTAAATGCGCGCGAGCTTTCACCTTGGAGTATTTGACCGAGTTGTTGTTTCTTTTCAATGTCAGTGTAATTAAAGTTGGCAATGAAACTGTCAAAGCGTGTCAAAAACTCGTCAATCGTCTCGACTTCAGGGTTGAAGAAAGCTAGCCGTGTACGGGGTTTATTTAATTCGGCCTGTTGCTTAGCAGTCCCATCTAACAACTTCTCTCTAGCTGTTACCTCTTGCTTAGCTAATTCAAGCTGTTCCTGATGTGCTCTAGCTTTTAACTTAAGCTTTCTCTCTTCTACTTCCTGCCTTTTATCTTCTAAATCCCTAGCAGACTGAATCTTTAATAACTCTATTTCTCTTGCCTCTTTCGCTCTTTTTTCCTCTAGCTCATTTTTCCTATCCTCTAGTTCTCTAGCCTCTCTCGATCTTTTCTCCTCTAGCTCTCTCAAAGTTTGCATCTCTAAATCCTTAGCTACCTGTCTCTTTTCTTCTAGCTCTATAGCTTCTTTCGATCTTTTTTCTTCTAGCTCTCTCAGAGTTTGCATCTCTAGATGTTTAGCTATCTGTCTCTTATCTTCTAGCTCTATAGCCTCTTTCGATCTTTTCTCCTCTAGCTCTCTCACCTCTTTCGCTCTTTTTTCCTCTAGCTCTCTCAGGTTTTGCATCTCTAGCTGTTTAGCTAACTGTCTCTTATCTTCTAGCTCTACAGCCTCTTTCGATCTTTTTTCTTCTAGCTCTCTCACCTCTTTCGCCTCATTTTCTTTCGCAACATACCATTTAGCTATCTCCTCATCCACATATTTCTTTAACTCGGCTTTCTCATACCCGAATTCTCTACCCATAGCCATGAGTTCTTTCTTTATGTTTACTAGCTCGGCCATTTTTAAAATTGCTAGTTATCACGAGTATGGATAAAGTGACTTAGAATATTCGCGGGATTTTGACCTCTGTCGGTCACAAGTGGTGCAATGGTGTGCGTATGAACACCAGCCACCACGTGATTAGGATTATGACAAACACGAATAAAAGAAATCCTAATCGCAAATTTGCAAAGTTAGCAAAACAACAGTTGCTATGTAGCGTACAAAATATCGATCTATGTACGTCTAAACACGAGTCGGTACGCGTTAACGATAATAGCGTAAAGATTATAAAACTTATTTCAACACAATAATAATAAGTCTTATCAAAATCCAGTTCACCTAAGTCTCAATAGCAAAGCCCTAACATGCAATAAACAATGCATAATGGTGATGAGATAGAAAAGCAGGAAAGAGATGACACTTTCTTACAACAACACAATTTACCTTGTCAGATCACGTCAGTGGTCACCAGATGTCACAAAACGGGTGGCTCGTTACAAGCCGACCCGAGCTGAAGTTAGAGATGCAAGGGGTGAAGTCTATTTTTGGCCTGCTCCGGTGCACCTCCAAGAAAAGCCCGTGACGTGTGCCAGTACTACGTCGCGTCAAGTTGTTACATAGACACACATGACATACACCATTGATGTTTGGGTGGGGCCCAATTTATTAATGTCATGCCAAGGAACGTTTTATTGGCGGTGTGTGTTGTGAGTGTGTATCATAAATGTGAATAAATGGACGAACAGACGAACGGTGCAAAACAATAGTACAATTCTTTCGTCCCTCTCAAAAATTATGAATAACAAGAGAGTTGAAAGATGTTTAAATCAGGTTATTTATTTCCCGATTTAAAAGGGGCACTACTCTTTCGCACAGTGATTAATCATTCATTCAACTTTCCAATGTCATACACTCTGTGGGAAATAAGGGGAGATGAAAATGATGAAATTCAAAATATAAAATAAAAATTAATTACACAATTCTTATGCGGCAAATGTGGCCGCTTTAACAATAGTTGACATGTAAAATAAGCATTACTTTTTAACATTAAAGTTCTTATTTTGCAAACGATATAATAGTGTTCATTTTCTCAGAGTCCTAGAGTTAAGTAGGTGCGCGTTAGCCGTGCTAATTATTACTCACTATTAATGTCAGAGTTCCAAGGAGATGACGTAATCTCACACGTCACTTATAAGCGGCACTTCAAAGTGAAGATAGGACGCAATTGAGGCGTCGCATTACAGGTGAAGATTCTGCAGAATCTAGGCACCACTTTCAGATTATCACTGGGGAGAAATCTGAAATTTAGCTGACTGTTGTCGGCCTCGATAACTGTCGTTGGAAACGGACACCCCAACGACGTTTAGCATTATCGGGTAGAGTCGTCCAGTGGGATGTGTCGTCGCATTACATTGAGTGTAGAAATCCGGATATGTATTTCCGGCGCTAGCCTTCTCAAAAGCGGGATAGACTGCCAAACGAACTCAGACAGGGGGAATACAAAATTGATCCCTCGTGTCGTTAACTGCATACAACCAGCGTCGCATGCATCGGGTTTTCTTTGACAGCGAACTTTCCACTTTGCCAAAAGTTATACTGAGCAATTTTGCCTCGTTACTCAATATATGGCATCAGACGGATGGAAAACGGATGGAAAGAGATTATTGCAGCTTTCCTTTATGAAATCTCTGTACATGAGATAATTCATACGTGAAGTTAGACTGGCTTCAGACGAATCGACGTTTTCAACATTGAGAGTAAAATCTTCATTTTGTCTCTTATATAGCTTTCACTGAAGGTTTCCAAAACTTCCAGAAGCTATGCCGTGTGACATGATTTTTGCCTTGGATATATAGTGGTAATCGTGATGCACGCTTTTCTGTGGTCAATTCTAATGCGCACTGGCCATTTGGCTCGTCAACAACATGTGACTCGTACTGCGCAGTTGTCCCAATTTATTTAATATACATATTCTTCATAAACTAATATATATATTCAATATGATAATTGACACACACTGCGTCACGAACGTCTGTCTACTAAAGAGATCTTAGGTGACCGTTACTGGAAGTTACATGCTACATACGAGAAATAACAAAACTCGGATTACTTCAATTAGTTTTGTTAGCGGTTTTTTTTTTAAAATGAAATAAAATATAATTTCTGTCCCTCATTTCCTGTGACAATCAGCTAATGTATATGTTGGTGTGTCATCGAGTAATAACCCAAATCTTTGGCATATTCGTGGAAGATATGTCAAGCTGTCCGGCTGTTGCTCGTATTAGAAGAGAGTCGATAACCAATATTTGACATGAAGAGCTATCGAATTATGTCAGAACCGAAGTTTAAGGAAAGGACAAAGTTAGACAAGGATGATAAAGAAAGAACAGAAATGGAAGAGACAGCTGAAGCATGCAAACCCTAAGACGATCATGATCTTAGATATATTTTTTGGAATGTTGTTTATTTTACATTGGGTTAGGTTACTTATGATTGATGAGAAACTTGTTCAACCAATGGAAAGAATGATTTGATGAGGTTGGATCATTAGGTTAAGAATTTAATGTATTAGAGGTCGATTTGTGGTCAAATATGATCGCCGACCAGTTGCATTTTTGAGCCAGAATGAATTTATATGATCACCAGGTTGTGATATTTCTAATAGTATGTTGATTCTGACACCCACATAATTTGTGAGCTTTTTTACTCCCGATTAAAAACGTTTAAGCTGAGGGGTGTGATGATCGAATCGTGGGGCAAATTATGCCTTTATGTTCTATTATTTCTTTTTCTACATTAATAATCTGTAATTGGTAGTTACTAGTTACATCTGATCGCTGCTTAGCGATTATGCAATCTGCCATACCTACATATGCTACACACAGTAAAGGATTGTGGTCAAATTCATTGATCATGCATAAGGTAATGTAATCATAGAGTCAACAACTACACAGTCTTAGTCTTGGAGCTCACTCAGCAGCATTCATTGTTCTCTTATAAACTCATTTATAAGTTCTCTCATACAAACGAACCAAATAACCACCCTACACCACTTCATGGTCGTGATTATGAATTATATCTAATTATAAACACTAATTGTAGTAATTGAATTGTACGCTATATGTACCAATGTAATCTTATGTTATTTCTTGTTGAATACATTGTTGACAGTTAGATCACTCGTGTTAGTGTGATTCACTTACATGTTATATGTTGTAGTCTGTCACCTGTATTAACTTACTATCCTAGCTGTGTATATCAGGGGGCTTGAGCTATCTTTTAGAACTATCACTCTTCTTTTCTACATTATCTATCATTCATATTTCTAACATATGTGGACAGTCAGAAGTGTGTTTTGGGGATTAGTCTAAGATTACAGGCAGCCTGGAGTGGTGGAGAACCAACATCTTGTCCATCTCACAGCAAAAACGTCACAGTAGCAACATCTAGAGTATCACTCACACTTCAAGGACAATCAACCAACAATGAGAATAGACAGAAATGAAAGGAAGAACAGGAATGAAATTAGCGAGCCTACAAAGAGTTATATCACTTTACTTTGATATTCATAGAACACTACACGAAATTACACACACACACACACACACACGCACGCACGCACGCACGCACGCAGGCACACAAAAACGCACAGAGTGAGAGAGACACAATCAAATGCAAGTTTTGTTTCACTTCAAATTATATGCATTTAATGTGTTTTGTTAATATGGCAAATAAAGGAAAAACTAGATAAAGGTTCCCCTTGGTGTAAGGAGTACTCGAATAATAATGAGTTAATTAACTGTTTGCTGTGACAGAGTTCTTTGACGGTATCTTTAAGCCTGACTTATCTGTATGTAATGATCAATTGCTAACAGATGTGTCGCGTTGGACCGTTGAGTGGCTAGCGCTAGATAGGGGTCTGTTCCCTCATCTCTTCAGCAGCTCGCTTGGTTGCTGGCAGTAAAGTAGCTCAAAACATCACACTAACATTATGAACAGACAAGCCGAACCACACTGTACAGCTAAATAAAGTAAATGTTGACACTAAATATTGTATACAGTGCAGAAAAGGCAATACACTATAACACGTATTTTTTAGTTAAAATGTTCAACCAAAGACACGAAATACAGATCCGCAAAGAGCTAAAAAAAAAATTCGTAGCTGACAGGAGTACGAAAATTGTTCGAGACACGCATCACGGATCCCTAACCCCACAACTCCACTCCACTGAGATCTTCCTCAGCGAGAAGTGTGTGTGTGTGTGTGTGTGTGTGTGTGTGTGTGTGTGTGCGTGCGTGCGTGCGTGCGTGCGTGCGTGCGTGCGTGCGTGTGTGTGTGTGTGTGTGTGTGTGTGTGTGTGTGTGTGTGTGTGTGTGTGTGTGTGTGTGTGTGTGTGTGTGTGTGTGTGTAGAATAGACAGCGAAACACAATCGCCATCGACAGGAACAGTTCTAATTCTAACTTTCTACATATCTCTCTAACAAACGTAATCTTAGTGATTTAGCTTAATTTGAAAATGATCCCTTCCCGTCATATTAATTGATAAAAGTTTTCCATTTAAAATTTTCTATAAGTGAGAGTTTTATGACTTATCAGTAGCCTTTATCTCTATATTTTTCTGTTTTCCTTTTCAGAAATTCGTAATGTCAATACGTAGATTGATTTTAAGAAAGTATTCTGGCGAAGAAATGGTGATCAAAACCAAACAGATCTAAAAATGAATGAATAGTCTTAGCGTCGGCACATTGTGCTTATATGTTGTGTTGTTTAAAAATGGTCAAGAGGGAAACAGAAGGGTGCTGTGTCCAAAGAGAAATAATAACACAAGGCAGACCTTGTATACAATGGTAATTTAACACCAAAAATGCAAGCTGGATGCGTTATAATTAAAATTTAATACATATTGTTGATCTAGTTCAAAAAAAAGGGTTGCATTGCGTAGCAAAATTTCATATAATCAGATTAAGGATCTAAGGGACCCCAGCTATTCTTGACTAACCGCATGCTATGTTTGGAGGCGTGTGTCTGCATGTAGGTGCCTGTTCAGCGAGCATTACGTAATACCAGCCGCCGTAGTAAATAAGCTATGTAAGCACCTGCCGTGAGAACCCAGGAAGGGGTAGAACTCGTGCGTCAATTAAACTTCAAAAGAGTGAGCTACTTTAGAAAACCGTAGATCTGACGAGAACTTTTCCCTTTTGTCTGTGTCGTCTCGGATGAGTTAAAGACTGTACAAGAACTAACCACCCCGAGGCCAGATGCTATGACTGCAATGCTTATAGGCGCATTGTTCAGCGCGGTGCCATGCAAAATTCACAACTTGCATAAATAGGTAGATTCGGCTCAGAGAGGGCAACATCACAACACGTACAGTTAGTGCGTTCGTTCCACCTACAACGCATTTATTCACCACCAGCTCTACTTTCATCCATCGGACCGCCGGGACGAGAGTCATGTCTAAGCGTCAAACCAGACAAGCCAGCACCAGCTGGCCAGCCGAAAATGAAGGGGGTATATAAAAAGTTACCCCTTACACCTTCCCTCTCGAAACTGAAAATGAAGAACTTAAAAATAATTTTACTCATCTACTGTGGACCCTCTTCCATACCAAAACGGAAGATGAAAACACCACAAGACAAGAAGCCACCATATGCGCTCTGAGTCTCCACCAGATTTTAAACGAACATCTGACAATGGAGCCGAAAAATACTACATCAACAGACTGCTAAACACAGACAAACAGTATCTGGAAAAAACACGCTCTACACAAACGGAAGAGTAAACAAGATGGGCTTTCAACCAAACCCTTACCACCATCGCAGGGAACAAGTAAAGCCAAACTTCCACCACCACTTCAGAAAGGAGAGAGACAAAAACTATGAACGACAAATGACGACGATGACGACAAACCAAAAAACACCGGGAAACAATCAAACAAGCAAAAAACGAAGAAAGACAAAAAGGAAAATTGTTCTAAATCAGATGACCCTCCAAAAGAAGACAGACCAACAGAACTAGCAGTAGCCATCGCTCCTGCACTCTCACCACTACTCGAGTCACCACCAAGAGCAGCTACAACAACCACGACGAACACAACAGAGGACCAAACCATCCACACAGAACAAAGCCACAAAATGAAACGACGGCGCCCACCACCAGGCATCAGACGACAGGAACCACAGCACGAACAGGAACTGCAAAAACAACAGCATCAATGCCACCACCGACGGCACAGACAACAATGGCAAAGGCGCAGTGAGTATCAGTGCATGCAGTGGGGTTTTTACAACCACCCCATTGCTGATATGATGCAACTGATGCTAGACCATCTATACTGGCCACCAGCACACATCTAAGGACGTCAGGAACAACAACAACAACAGCGCCGACAACAATAACAGCGCCCAAACCACTAAGCAGGAAAGGGGGATTGAAGATCCTGTGCACACATGCATGCAAGTACAGACTTGGTGTTTTTCTAGCCTGGTCTCTGTAAAATACCCCCCACACCACAACAACAAAGGTTATTTAGTCAACGGAACTCCGGACTAAAGCCTACCTCCACCGACCAGACAGGCAGACATGCAGCACAGCGATCATCACCAACGACATGCACTGACATACACTACATCTACTCGACACAGAACCACACCTCGACCTCTCCAGAAACAAGTGAGGAGAGGAAGTTTCCCCAGAGGGACCTCCAAAGCTGAAAATATCTAAGATAAAAGGCTTCCCGCATCCACTGGAGAGAGAGAGAAAGAGAGAGAGAGAGAGAGAGCAGAGAGGACACTCAGATGTCCCGTGTCTTGCTGATTTTCCATGGTTAATAAGCAAAAGGTATGTACGGACAGAATTCATTGCATTTATTGTAAATTGTATGTTAACTTGACTTGTAAATTTACTGTAAAAATCATTCTTGTATAGAAAGGAATTTCTAATTGTAAACCTTGTAAAAAATTAAACAAGGAGAACGAGAATAAAGTTACAGACTGAAACTCTTATTGAAACTGAGCATTGTTGAACAGACAATCTTATATTTGCAGCTTCAGAATCAGCCACAAGTAGCAGCCGCAAGTAGAGCTGCTAGTACCAGCCATGACTGAAGAAGCCAGCTAGCAGATTGAATTCTTCAGAACTCTGGTAATTCAGAACTCTGACGAAGGGTAACTGAAACCATATTGTGTTCGAAATGATTGATGTAAGCAGTTGGGTGCTTGCAGTCTGGGACCTTGACGGAGCCAGGAAGGTGCCTAGTTGTGACGAGATAGACATTGGTTCCACAGGTCAGTGAGTATCGGAGCCACCAGGTATTCGTTAGATGTGATTGAACAGTGTTGTATTCTGGCTAGAGATTCCTGTGATTGTCACAGAAAGGACGATAAGCAGTGTTGGCTAAGCCGAGTAACTCTGTCGCAACGAAAGTGTGAAGTGAGAAGTAGGAGGGATGCCTATTAATTTCATCCTCCATTGTGGAGCCACATTAAACTGTGTGTGTGAAATGCCAACTGTGAACTGTGAACTTGATTGTGCAATTCCTTTGATGATTCATGTGTAATTCATAAACTGTTCCATGTACTGAATTCGGACTGGAACCGAAATCTCTAGAATCTTTGCCTAATGGGTTCCTTCGACACACCAACAACAGAATTGGCAGGCATGCATGATAACCAGGTGAATCATTTAAATGTTCATTAAATCTCGGTAATTTGTTCAATGATTATTCTTTAATTCTGCATTTCTGAATTTATGATTTCTTTGTAGTAAATTGAATAATGAAAGACTGAATCTCCTATAGAGCATAAATTAAAATAATTGTTATTTTGTTTTATGAGATTTGCGATTTCCAGCCTATGTTAATGTCATTTGCCTTGTGAATATGAAATCTTATTAATTGCTAACTTTAGTTCTTTTAATAAATTTTGTGGGGTTTCACCTTTCCACTTTCATCAATTCATTAGATAGGTAGTGTACAGGCAAGAGGCGTGGGGCAGAGAATGGCGTAATAAATAGTTCAGAAGTCGGTCACGTACACCATAACGAAAAGGTCCCCTCGAGCTGGAATTGGAGGTATGTGTGGGGCGAAAGCAAACCTACTAAGTAACTGACAATCTAAAAATCAGAAGTACCTTGCTTCAGACAAGTAACACTTGGGTACGGAGATTAATCAGAGGGATTAATATCCAGGATTTGACTTAGTCTCTCCAGACCAGAAAAGACGAAGATCCCCATCGAATTGGGTAAATTACTAATATTCTGGGAGAATGATTATTAATCTGTATGTAAATTAATAGTAATTAATATATAATATTTATTACATAAAACAGTCAGTCAGAGGTTGAGTTGAGAATATGTTGGCCATCCAGTAAATAATATTGTGTTCAGTTAACAGTTATTGACACAGATTTAGATGTAGATATTGTGTAGTAGCTGGAAAAAAAATATTGTGTAAGAATGTGTTCTTGAGAAAGTTGACACATTGCACACGCTTGGCCAAAGTGTTAACCTGGACAAACGCTAACACGATACAGGACTAGGCGAAAATCGTGACACCATCGTAAAAGCTCGGGCATGATTGAATGAACACATTGATTCAAATGAATAAAGAATAAATAAATTTATACGATAACAATAATTTATATATATATATATATATATATATATATATATATATATATATATATACAGAGAGAGAGAGAGAGAGAGAGAGAGAGAGAGAGAGAGAGAGAGAGAGAGAGATCTTATCACTGGCTATAGGGATGCCTCCTACCGGACTCCGAAAATATTTTGTTGCAAGTAATTGTAAAAAGGCTTGATGGAGTATTTATAAACTCATACATCAATTAACCGAAACCATTCATTTACACCTTTACTCCAGCGCTCTCATCCACACGGTGCACCCAGCGCTTCCGATCAGGGAACTTATCCTACTTCAAAGGAGCCCATGTCCACTGTCAGTTATTCAGCTGCATACGTGTAAACACGTTCTAACAATTCGAGTGAAATCACCCTTTAACATCGGATATAGTTCGTAAAGAGCATGAAAAATGTAAATGCCTATCTAAACCTAGTTTCTAATTAAGGAAGAGTGACATCCGGCATCAGTATTATTTGATATGCCACAATAAAATCGATTAAGATTCGAGAAAATTACAATATGATAAAATATGATGTGATACGATATGAAACAATACAGTACGATGCGATACAATATATATGTTAATGCGATATATATATATATATATATATATATATATATATATATATATATATATAATGTGTGTGTGTGTGTGTGTGTGTGTGTGTGTGTGTGTGTGTGTGTGTGTGTGTGCGTGTGTGAATGGATGTGGTGTATCTGATTGCTTAATGTGGGATAAAATTCATATATTTTAATAATTTTCTCTCCACATTCAATGTCTCCTGCAATCATCATACACTATGTCCACGACAGGGTCTTTGTCTTTCGCGGTCTGTGAGTGACTTAGTCCTGGGTTACGTCACTAATTACCTCCTTCCTCCAGGTGTTACTCATCCAAGATAACCGGCCTTAGCTGAACTATTCTCGTCAGTCTAAGAGTCGTTGTCACGGCCCTCACATTTATTTCCCCATTCGATGACGGACCTACCCTAAGAAATGTGTCTTTAGACCGTCTTTATCGTCGTTATTACGTCGTTGGCTGCCCCCACCATCATCTACACATTTACCCCTCTTCAGAAATGAGAGTGGATAGGTAAAATAATAACAATTTATTAAAAGAAAAGAACAATAATTAGTCAGTTACTAATAGAATAACAATTAAATTACACTCAAGGCGAAATATCAGAGATTCACAGATCTCTCAAAATCTTATCACACTAAACTTTAACTAGGACTATTAATCATGTGTTAATTCTCTAGAACAATTACTAGAAAATCATACAGTCAGAAAAATGAATAGTTTCAATATGTTGCCTAGAACAATTACTAGGTCTTTAAATAATCAGGAAATTATCTCTTGTTATAAACACTATAAACTAGACTATAAGAAAAGAATCGGAATAAAAAATTACAATAAATCAAGGAACAATTACAGATATCTGACTCACGCATAAGTACGCATTCGCCTGATATATTTGTGATCACTGTCCTCTGTCTACTGCCTGGCACGGTCGCTGGTGAACAATGCTGGCTACAGATTAGCACATCTAGAAAAGTTCTTTTCTGTCCAGAACTTGTTTACACATATATGCAGTTATGATATTATACTTTGCTAAATAGTGTCCGAGGCTACTGTTCAACTAAATAAAATCTTACAGTAAAGTCAGCTGTTAAGTTCGTTACACTTTATGTATGTCATTATTCAATTAGTACGTTCATTTCATCGACTTCCCCACGTGGCAGAAACACATTATTACTCGTGAGTTTCCTGTTCCAATACTCATCTCCCAGATGATATTCTCAGGTCCGAAAAACACTCTTCCATCACAGGCCGTCCTGCCTATGTCACGCGTAATACCAACGTGGCGTTTCTGTATCTCTCCTTTTCCAAGTAGTTCTGACCCCTTTCCGTTGTCTTCTTGACCAACGAGGATTTTCACACAGCAGTCTGTTCGTACTTAAGTGACAAGCTCTTAGACAAAGGTTAATCAGGGCCAAGGTCTCTCAGTCGAAGATAAAGCTGAATCCCTCAGTGTAGATGGACTGTACGACTGGAGATGGAATTCGTAGATGGAACTTTGGCTGGTGTAACCTGCGACTCCCGAAGCTGTGAAATATACAAGTGGTGGCGACATCAGCTCATGGTTTACTAAGTGTTAAGTCTGTAATGTTATTCTTGGTTCTCATTTGAATTTCTTACATGCGTGTACTCGATACCATGAATAACATTACAATTTCAAATCATTTTAAATTCAAACATTTGCAAAAAATATACAACTCGAAATTTGTAATAGGTAGAATTCGCAAATTATTATTTACAAAATATATTTACCATTTCAGACATGTCCTATTGTGCTTGTTTATCCGTAGAAGTTTTTATGGGACTGTGAACAATTTCATAGTGAAATTAATTTCGCTCAATCGTCCTATTTAAGCAGTCAGGTTTTCCATTGGGGTTCGGGTACTTTCTTACTCTCGGCTTAATTGCATAATCGCAGTTGGCTGACTGTTCTAAGGGTCGGCATTCCTAGCTAATCTCTTGGAAGGTGACCGCGATAGCATCTGGCATCGATGTCTATAGCATCTGGTATCGATGTCTCACCTGGATGTGTGTGTGTGTGATTATTCCATCAGAGCGCTCTTATCGTGAGCGTCGATCTAGACTCTAGCTACGCACCCCGCAGTTTATCTGCAATTATTCAAATTAAGCTCTCTGTTCTTCCGGTTCTCAGACTGACCTAAGTCGGCTGTCCAAAACACTTACGAGGATTTATGTGGCAAAATTTGGGGTTAAATTTTGTTATAAGTTGAAGAAATAAAAATTCAAAAATATTTAGAATTAATATTAATTTGGGTTAGTGTAATAATCTGCATTTTCGGCTTTACAATATATATTAATGTGTGGTATCATATCATACAATACAATGCTATGCGATATGCTTGATTTGATTTGTATGGTTATATATAATATTGTATTATTTTATTTTGTTTGATATGAAATATAATGTTATTTTATATGATAAATAATATGATGTGAAATTATGTGTGATATAGTACAGTACAATATTATTCGATTCTGTATGATATATGAGATAATCTACTTTAAAGTAATGCGATTACCTGGTAAGAAGAATATTATTTAACAGAATCCTATCTATAACTGCGGTGTTAAATACGGAAATTGAATGTACAACATACCGTTGTTATAAAAAGAACATGTAATGAACGGCTCAATATAGTTTTACTTTTTTTCTTTTTAACGAAACATTAATTCATGTTCACGTCACACTTAAATAAAATAAAATAAAGATTGGAGCAAATTTGTTATTAAGACTGAAATATATAGTAATAAATAATTAATAAACAAAAAATGACACGTACAATTCTTTCAAGTGTGTAAGATTTTTAAAAGTTTCAGGAAGAAGAATATTTAAGTTGTTCTTGCAGAGATGTCTGACAAAGAAACAAAATATTACTATTAAAATTAACAAATTTAATAAATAATACACGTATTTTGTATAGATGTATGTTTAATTTCTCATATTTTATTTTTAAATGATCTTAATACTGTTAATTAATAGTTTGTATAAATTTAAATTGAAATATAAATTAATGTTGAAAGTAATAAATAATAAATGATACTTTTCTCTCTAGATTTCATCTGTATACTTCTATCTATCTATCTATCTATCTATCTATCTATCTATCTATCTATCTATCTATCTATCTATCTATCTACCTCTCTCTCTCTCCTGAATTATAGATAGATATATATCCTGAATTATAGACAGATAGTAAACATACATGAAGCAGATATCAGACAGTAAGATTTCCTTCTCCTTCAACTAAATCGCGTCTAGACAAACTTAGACATGCGATAATTAAACCACGCAATTGACTATTATAGTAAAATACAAAGTTCACCTACAAATACTGAAGTGTATTCGGACTTGGAAAGGAAATGGAGCTGCTTTCTCTTAGTCTGTTCTGACCTAGACTTCTATAAATGGTAAACAGAAATATACATAAAGTAAGATGTTTTGGGAATTATTATGGGAATACAGAGTTACATTTATACATTTCTCTATCGCAATATATCTTATTATGAGCAGAAATTTGATATGATTATAGAGAGCAGATGGTTACACTATACATACAAGTTATTGCTTTCTAGAATAAATTTTAAAATCAATCATTAGAGTTTACAATATTGTGACTATTATTGTATCATGCATGCCATATGTGCATTGTAATATATCAAGAAAATAATCTATCTATCTATCTATCCCTCCCTCCCCCCCCTCCCTCTATCTATCTATAAATCTGTCTATCTATCTATCTATCTATCTATCTATCTATATCTATCTATCTATCTATTGTGTACTCGTAGTACAAATATGAATGCCTTGCATTTAAATTAGAAGAATGCAAAAGTGTGATATGTATTAAGAAATAATGCCTCATTCCTATTATACAAATTAAGAAAAATTGAATCATTTATAATTCGTATTAGAGTTTATATATATCAAAAAGTAAAACTTACAAATGTTTCAGTTTGACTAACTGGTGTAACGCAGAAGGATAAATTTTATTTATGAAATTGCCGACAAGTGACCTGTATAGAAAAATAAATGTAATATATTTCTTTGCTGAAAACTGACTTATATACTTTCCGGACAACATTTTTACAGGAGGATAGTCAACATCTCTACATTGGACGTACTTTGTTTTATTAATTTTTAATTAAAAATTTGAATTTTAATAAAAACTTCTTTTCATTGTATATTGAAAATAGACAGACTCTGTTCTAGGCATTTCGTGTTGTTGCAATTTCATTTAGTTTTATATAGTAATAATAAGTAAGAATAAGTAAGAATAATTCCCGCTTTGTGAAGGAGAATTCAAGAAACATATTTCCTTTTATCATGTCTGCATTTATTTCATCTCCTGTTTGACAACTTCAAGGGATGTGTTCGCATATCCACAATATCAATGAAACGCTGCTTAAAGACGTAATAATGTATTTAATATATTACTCAGCTTACTAGTAATTCAAAGTAGTTATGTCATACGATATATCCTAGTTGTTTTGGCTACATTTGATATAAATTATCGTTGCAAAATTTCGTTTGATTTATACTCACAAGAAAAGATTTTGTTTAAAAGTACCAATGATAGTAAGATTTAATTTTATTAATAACAAATTCAGTACCTCTTAATTAAAATTGGAAAGACATTAATATTTTATGGATAGACAATTCTAAATGTTACTATACACAGGTCGAATTTTATTAGCGATTGTAAACTATTATTATAACTACAGATTGTTGTCACTTGCCTCACTTTCAAGATAAGAGGATTCGTCATATTTCAGCACTCCTGACTCCAATTATACTTGAAATCCAAGTCTAGAGAAAATATTCTTCATTCGTAGTTCAGCGTACATGACGAAAATGGCCATTTAACGTATAACGCATTAAAGAATGTAAAAAAATGCATTTTTAGGTAAATTATTTCTATATCCTCTTCTTTGATAAGAAGACTTTTGTTATGTGCTGATATTTATGACTTTTCTTTGTTCAAAGTGAACAATGTCTTTCTGTTACAAGGCAAGATGATTTTATTCTGATTGACCTTACAGTGTCGTATATATATAACTGTTCTTATCAAACGTTTATATAACGAAGTGGTGTATTTGAAGGGGTTAATGAATGTATGTTTTTATTCTGACATAAATGGTCATTAACGGGATATTCACAGAATATATAGGATTTCTTTCCCATTAAGATATATGCTACAAGACTAATAGAACTGTGTCAGTGTACATTTACCTATCCATATTTCTAAACTTAATTATTATATAAATTGTTAAATGTCAAAGTGACCAGACTTTGGGCACTGCTTGTGCCGATATTTTTAATTGTCAAAGTTAGAAGTAAACAACTCAGGTGAAGAATGTGCTAGACATGCTGATGTGTTCTAAACCAGTTTTAGATGGATGAGTATTTTTTTTATTATCCAATGGTTTAGGTTTACAAGAATGAGATCATATGTTTACCAGCTTAAAAGAAGTCTATTTTCTAATCACTTTGAATTTGGAGTGGCAAGACGTCCAGTCATGAAAGGCAGCGGCTAGCTTATTGTAAGTCAACTGACTGATGAAGAAAGAATGGATTTATAATATTTCGTACGTTTGCTATTGATCTATGATTTAAATTAGATAATGCTTATATATGATATGTTTATTAATTTGAATACGTTTTATATTTGTGAATTTTTATTGAATGCTATGTTTCTAATGTTGTGGGTATATCGAACTTACAACATTGTTGCAGGATCTCTAAGATGAGCATATCTGTTTGAGAGAAAGGAGTTTAGAAATGAAATAAGCCTGAAATTTAGTGATTCCTTAATTTGACTTTTGCAGAGAGACAGGTCTTTCTGTTTTTTCTCTTCTCTTTTCTCTTTTCTCTTTTCTCTTAGGCTATACTGACGCTTTAGTTTGTTAGTCACGTTTGTGTGTAGATCCAGCATTATCGTCAACGTATCAGTAAAATGTGTTGCTGTAAGTTGATTACTGTGAATTTCGTACTAGATCCAAATCAGCGGACTTTGTGGCATAATTTGTTCTTGAGAATTCATTAAGCTCATTTTGAACATTCCTTAAGGTGTGTCAATGGAAACACGTGATAACTCAAGAACATCTCAAGAACATTTCTCCTGATGTGCTTGATAGGATAATTCTCCCAGGTATGCTTGTGAGTGCATCAAAGATTCTGGTACAGTTGTGTAATGTGTCTTAAAGGGACACATGGACCCTCGCCTAAATATGAAAGGTAGTGACTTGTTGCAAACCATGTGATTATGAAACACGTGCTGGTGACAGACAGTGACTTTGAACAGGTTGTGTGTATTGACTTTCATTATTTCTCTAAAACTCTCGTTTCCGTGACGATACCATGTACTTGATTATGTATTTATGTTAATTGACTGATTATGTCTATGCTAGGATAAACTGAACAATTGTCTTGTGCTAACTGGACATTATTATGAAGTGATGTTGTAAATGTCAATGCTCTTTGATTATATTGATATATTATAAATTTGATTGTTCATTTAATACATTTATTGTTAAATGTGTTGACCTTCTTACACACATTGATAACCTTATATTAGAAAGACAATAGATGAATGGGGGCTCGCTAAATATAGATTAAAGACGGATTTGTTTTCTCCTTAAGTAAAACGTCTTCCACCTAGAGAAATATTGTGTGACAGTAAATGTTGTCTTTAATGTTGTTGTGGAAGAGAGAAAACCTTTACAATTATCGCATATCCGCCAAGTGATAGAGATGAATGATGTCTTCTGGAGCATTATTAATAACATAAATTAAGATTCTCAACAATTGTAATTAGTTATGGATAATTAATTAATAATGATAATCATAACCGTTAACTAGGTGGAGTTAACCTCACTGATAACAAATAAAGACTTTCTTTCTATTAAGGTACGTATTACAAGAATAATTATAACAACTAAGGACGTCCTTCCCAGTACGATATATAATACAAGACTATTAATAACTACGCGTACTGTTACTACTACTATTACGGCTTCTACTACTACGACTACTACCCCTACTGTTTACCACCACTGTATATAATAATAAATAATGAATTATCGATATACTAAAATGCCCACACGTATTGATAATTTAATGTTTTTACAATGTATGCAAACAAAACAAAGATACAAGTGCCACACACAATGCTCTTGATAAAGTATACACGTAATATGACAAAAACAAGTGTTGGATCTATCTGCAAAATAAAAACATCAAACGAACAAGTATTAACAAAGAGATAAAGTTTAAATAAACGAAAGAAACAGAAGACACGGTGCTATTCGTCTAATGAAAACTATTTTCTTTATACGTTTTCTTGAAAATCGTTATAGTTTCATTGCCTCAGCTTGAAACACATCAAAGTCCATGAAATCTAACCTGACAAGCACGTGTGACCACAATTTACACTGTTCTTTCGCCATTCTGAAGAAACGGTGCATGTGATCATGAGTTCAATCTTCTTACACAAGAATACAAATATGCGTGACAGTTATTTATAGTGAAATAAAGAGATCACACGTGATTGATAGCTCTTAAAAATAAAAAAGATATTTTATTAAATTATTATACATACAGACTAGTAAGGTTCTGCAGAATGTTGAATGGAACAGATGGTACACTCAGGAATCTGTTAAAATCTAGTTTCCTGAAAAAAAGAGAAAAAGATGTTTAATTTGTATATTCTACCATATTAGTCCCTGTAAAACAAAACTTACATTAATTAAATCTAGAAATAACAGAAATAGAAAACAAACAACCTACCATACATAACACTCACTCTAAACATATCGATCGTGGCGATTAAGTAACAAAATAAAGACAAGACATCATCAGTAGAAGTAAAATTTCTATTCTATATGTTCAGTAACACCTGTTCAACATAATAGATAACCTGACACATCTACACAGCAAAATACTGACCACTGATAAAATAATAAATAACATGACACCACCCACAAGTCATTGCATTATAAATAGATACAAACCTTATCAGTAAACTGAGCTTACCACACCTATATCACTATACCCACTGGAAACAAAATTTACCGAGAGAATACAACACTACTTAAACTACTTATTGTCAGACAACCATTGAGCCTTCTGACCATAGCTTTAACAAACAGTCTGCTAGACACATATAGACCAACGCAAATCAAAGCACTATTCCTCGACTTCACCAAGCATTTGACACAATATGGCATGAAGCAATCTTAACAAAACTCTCAAACTTGATATTACAGTACACTCAATATCTATATACAACTTCAATACAAGGAGGATGCTCCACACAAGTTTTACTTTACTTACTTACTTACTATATAACGTATCATTGTTGTCTGTTTTATACTTTCTCCCTTAATTATTAGTAATTATTTAGGCTGAATTTTCTAGTAAAGAAATATTTTGAAAACGAAAGAGGTTTTAGAAAGAATGAAAGACTTAGTGTTTATATATTGTGTTGTTAAGTATAGGAGCAGTATTTTGTCTGGAAATTATCAAAATAAAGATCTGGTTCACACTGTTTGAGTTAATATTTCTTTGGCTATGTTGTATATAAGTTGATTTGTTCATTTAGGAAGTCATGTGTAAAGTTTTGGATATAGATGTGTTGTAATCGGATAGTCATGGTGTGAAAAAGTGTGTTCGTGAGAAAGTTGGCAGACTGTGCACGCTCGGCCAAAACATTAACTACGAAATCCTGACAACACATCTTGTTTAAAAGCCCGTGTGTGTGTGTGTGTGTGTGTGTGTGTGTGTGTGTGTGTGTGTGTGTGCGCGCGTGCGTGTGTGTCTGATTGCGAGCGTATGTGTATATGTGAACCATCTAGTTTAAGTAAATATAGGACAATAAATAGTTAAAGAAAGATTTTATTGCAAAATTGATGTCCGGAATTTGGATAGTAATACATATAATTTAATATTAACAGGAAGAAGGAATTCCGTTATAAGTCCTGTCCAGAAGTGGGATTGTTTATATGACGTTCATTTAATCTGATACCATATGTATAATCTGATATGTTTTAATATGAAAACCAACACGTACAGTTCTGTACGATATGATTCGATATGATACGTGATAAGCTAAAATGATGTGTGTAAGATAATAACTCTAATAAAATACAATTGTTAGTAAGAATAATATTTTCAACAAAATATGAAACATGATAACAACGCTTAATAAACAATCAAAAATATAAATGCATTGGCATTATATAGAGACATCTTAGTTTTAGGAAATAATCCAGTGGAAAAAACTAATGTAGGAAAAGTTCATTATAAAAGTAGTTTCTCATAACGAAAACTTTATCACGACATAAATATAGTTTTACTGAAAGATGGGCGGACGAAGGCAAAAGTGCATCTAATACTAAAATGTTTGTTAAGTAAATCTTTAAGAAATGGATAAAACATACGTACAATTCTTCTAAGTGTGTAAAATTTTCAAAATCGTTCCAATCAAGAGTCGTTAAAAGATTCCATCTGAGATCCCTGAAAAAGAGACAAAATAAAAGTATTAAAATAATTGAAGTTAATAAAAAAGACACGTTAAATAGATATTAAATACACATTAAATAGATATTAAATAGACATTAAATAGATATTAAATACACATTAAATAGATATTAAATAGACATTAAATAGACATAAAATACACATTAAATAGACATTAAATAGATATTAAATAGACATTAAATAGACATAAAATACACATTAAATACACATTAAATACACATTAAATAGATATTAAATACACATTAAATAGATATTAAATAGACATACAACGTACAGACAAACGAATTGTGCGCTACTAAGCCATTGATTGTTAAACTACTTCGCTTGTAATTGAACACTAAACACCCTTAGTGAATAATATTTTTCTATCCTAATACATTAATCCACTTAGAAAAAAAAAGCTAACTCTTTACTCCAAAGACCTTCACAGCTACCAGACCATAACCAGTTACAACTTACTACTACACAAGCAAGCTATTTGCTAAGAAAGAACATACAACAAATGCTCACACATGGAGTTAATACATAACCACGCTGACAAACGCATTTGCCCTACATTTGTTGAGGACAAACGTGTTTAGTAATGATAATTCGGGTCAGTACGATAGAATTTCATAACGAGTTGCAAAGTCCCTAGATCAAAGCACAGCAAAGTCCGGTAGGTACACTCAACAGGAATATCTAACACGGTTCACAACAGAAAATATATGTCATAATTTTGTTTTTTCTCTCTTAATACTGAGCCACAGGGATTCGTTTAGCGTTGTTGAAGAGTCTAATAAATTTTCTCAATATTTTTCTGTCGACTTCTTTCCTAATGGAGCCTCTGTCAACTTTCCATCCTTAGATGTTCACGGTCTTGGATGTCTCCTTTGAGGAATTCCTCTTGTCACAGGATTTGAAGAATGTGGGCTGCGTGGTGTAGTGCAGATGGATTTGGTTGGTAAGATTTAGTGCTAGTAGTGGCCGTCTGATTTTTTTTCATTTCTTTTCAGGTTTTCAGGCCCTTGGTTCGACTGGGTGTACATAGTTTTAACTTTGCTCGGCTGGTTTGAAAGTGTCTACTATCGGTTTCCATTGTGATGCCATTATTGCGGTTGGTTGATTGGTTCCCTTACACTTATATACTAGAAGTAGAGACTTAGTGCATCTACCATGTCATAGCAGTTTATAATTTTAATCAATAAACCAGGATATTCCAGAAAACAAGAAAGGTTTGCTTATTCTCTGTAAAATATAATCAGGGAACAAACACTTTTTTTCCAGTTTATTCATCTCTAACTCATGCTTTCTTACATTTAAGTCTCAACTTACAGTTTCCCTGTAACATTATTTATTAGTCGGATACATGCATACAGCATACTAAATGCAACATATCCATTGTATTAATATATTCAATAGAAACAATTTCAAGTTTTAGCATACTATATACGAGCATCTTAGTTTACAATGTTTCGAAATAATAATCTACTCACACAATGTATCTCTATGTAAAGCACAAGTATAACATATCAAAAACAAAATGCACAAAATATTTCTAAGCCCATTCTATTTCAATCAGTCAGTTAACTCTCCATTAAGCTAACGACATGCTTTCACTACAGGACTTATTGCCATTCAAAATTCAAAATGATTAGACAATGCGATTTTTTACAACAGGTAAATAGTTGTTCTCATCCAATTGGCTGGTCTCGTTCTTGTAAATTTTAACCACTGGATATTAAAAACTACTCATCCACCTGAAAACAGTTTAGATTACATCAGCAAGTCTAGAACATTCTTTACCTGAGTTGCTTACTTCCAACTTTGACAATTAAAAATATTAGCCCAAGCAGTGCCCAAAGTCGCGTCACTTTGACATTTAAGAACTTATATAAACAATTAAGTTAAAAAATATGGATAGGCACATTTACTCAGCCACAAAGTTTTAATAAATGCAGTTTTAATAGCCATTAGTATAGCATTTTATTTGTTCAATACGTAGCAATTATAATGGCATTCCATTAGTAGCGCGCTTAAAATCATTTCATTATTAATGTGTATAATTAATGTAATTATAATGGCACATCAATAGTAGCGATTGTATATAATGCAATCATAATAACATTTCATTAGTAACGTGTATAATTAATGAAAAAACATTTCATTAGTAAAGTGTATAACAATTATAAGTATGAACGTGTGAATAACTCTTGAAATTACTTGTTTGTATATGTTGATATGCATTGTTACGAAATGTTCGTATTTGTTCACATTGCTGATATGGAAACTGTTTACCCTACCCTATAACGAGACATTGGCGTATACCACAATAAAAACTGAGTTCTATATGCTCATACTTCTTGATTGTAACTTCATCCTGTATACTTATGATAATAATATATTGTTAAAATGTTTGGGGTGTTTTTGTTTGTTCTTGCATCCGTGAGACTAAATAACTTTGTTTAGATATTATCAATTCAAAGAAACCCAAATTATGCCAATATGTGATACATATCTTAGCAGACTTAGCTCATACAAATTTTGATATAATGTGTTACAGGGTTGATTTTCAATACCGTTTCATATCATTATGTATACATAGTCCTATCACATCATTTTATATGCATACCTTATCATATGATTATATAAACACAGCCGCTATCATATCATTATGATACATATCCCTGTCATATCATTAAGTATGCGTAGCTCTATCATATCATTACTTATACATAGAGCTATCATATCATTAAGTATGCTTAGTCCTATCATATCATTAAGTATGCTTAGTCCTATCATATCATTAAGTATGCTTAGTCCTATCATATCATTAAGTATGCTTAGTCCTATCATATCATTAAGTATGCTTAGTCCTATCATATCATTAAGTATGCTTAGTCCTATCATATCATTATGATATTTAGCCACTATGTCTTCTTTTCCATTTCTTTTGGGAATTTTATTACGGTACATACTAATGCAATTCATATTGAAATCACCTGTTATTGGTCAGGAAAATGAACAAAGCTTTAAGGCGCAATGACAATACGAAAATTAAATGTACTAATTGAATGATTAGAATATCATTAAAAATAATACGAAAAGTTATATTTTATAAACAAAGGTTTCAAATACTAATTAATTTTTCCAGTTAAAAGATTTTGATGAAGCCCACAACTTACAGTTTAGTGATGGAAGACACGTTGCATTCGTTCATTTTTTTCAAAGATACATTTCTACGACTGCAGTTTAGTTCTGTTGTTGAGACAAAAGTGCACGGGCAAGTCGCTGGAGTAGATCCTGGTGTTTCTGGAGATGTTATTTGATTCGTTATAGCCACAGGGCAAGTGAACAAGCAAGTCAGTAATGCAATCAGTGAGATATTTGTCCTCCAATGGTCCGTCATGTTAAAACGGTGTTGGTCATTTAAGTTCAAGAACATCTTCACTATTTCAAGGTGATCCAGTTTTTTCTAGGCACAAATACTGAAATAATATATTATATATAAATTCAAATAAACATATTAGCATTAAGATATACATTTTAAAAAAGCTATCAAGATTCTGGCTAATTGCCTTCGAATTATTAAATAAATATATTTCACACGAATTTGTTGCACTTTATTTACAAATGAACAACATAGTCAAGCTTATGCAATCTCACTCCTTTCAAATTAACATTTTATTATATGTAAATAAAGTGGAATGATTTGTTTACGTTTTAACACAATACAGAGATTTCCCAGCAGGAGACGATAAATAGTAAAGAAAACCTGGTAATAATCGGAACCATTAAGAGGTCCTTCTAATAAACATTTTGAAAGAATGGATTCAACACTTTTTTGGCTCTTAAGCTTGGATCAGCATTGACACATTCCTCCTGTGTACAGAGTTTTATATTTCAGAAACTGAAATTTCCGATCAACACAACTCGATGTTATAATTACTACTACTTCAAATTCTTACATTACATTGCACAGATACGTATATAAACTATTACTTTTAAAAATTAAACTCTGTTTTCTATAGCTATCGTAAAAATGTAATACAAACATAATCACAATACAAAAGTTAATACAATATAGTGCATATATATTATAATGGTTTTTTTGAGAACTGCTGACTTTTGATAAAGGGAATAGATTTACAGAGATTATAAATTAATGTAAACATAAGCATTAAACGTTTTATAATATTATTTTTTCATTTGAAAGTTGTTGTTAATAAAGAAATGATAGGAATTCCTACAATATAGTAAATGGTAATAATACACTAGATAATGAAATGATAGGAATTCCTACAATATAGTGAGTGGAAATAATACACTTGATAATGAAATGATAGGAATTCTTAATACTCTCAATACTTAAGAAATTTGTCAAGTAATGTACGAGTAGGCAAGTTAATAATCTTTCACTAACAACAAAAAATATGTTTGCCAAAAATACAAAAGCATCCTTAATAAAATGTGCCTTGGGCACGATCTTTAGATATGTACTAATTTTTCTAGCTAATTTCAACAGGGACAAAAGGGTTCTCTCCCCTTGTTGAAACAAAATGCCTCATCAGCGTTGGTGTCAACGGTGTGGAAGCGTTCTTCGGAGATAGAGAAAAGAACGCATAATAAAGCAGGTTGTGCGCTCGCGTCGTTAACAGACATCAAATATACACACTTGGTATCAAATTATTCAGTCACGTTATCCTTTAATTGAATTAGAATAAAGTACACATTGCATTTATTGTTGTCATCGCATTTAAAGAAATGTCTTAACATATTTGTGTAGCACAAGATCAGCCTCTTGTTTATTTATATGATGTATTCATTCGATCTAACGCATTTAATAACATAGTATGCCTCGTCACTGCACTTACATATGGTCTTACAATTTTGGTCTCACACAATCAATTTACAATTTAATAGTATAGTATGTCTCGTCGCTGTATTTACATATGGTCTGACAAATTTTTGTCTCACACAATCAATTTACTAACGATTTTAATAGTATAGTATGCCTCGTCGCTGTATTTACATATGGTCTGCCAAACTTCACTCATACAATTAATTTACTAACACATCAGTAACGATTAAGATGGTATATACTGTTTCTCCCTTTACTGAGTGTACATGTGTCTTATGTGGTAACCCTGTACCGACACAATCCTACATGCACATCGCATGGACTCGGGCGGTCATGAGGGTGATATATAGCCCTTTCCCTGACATAAATAAACAGTACGTTACTATCCGAATTCCTTCCCATCGCTAGGAATTCTTAACATTTACTAAGTCAGCCTTTTCTAAAGCTCGCGAGTTTCACTGAAAACTCTATCAAATCAAAAACGCGTTTGTGTCTAAAACGAGGTCGCTTATCGCCAGACATTTTAGGTTTAAAATAGTACTTGCTGTACGGTCTTCAAAAACCGACGCACTAAAATCTCAAAATAAATACGCGGCTCGGTTCTAAAACACAAGGTACTGTCATAGTACACCACACTCTTGTTACTCTGCACGAATACTTTAGCAATTACATAATAACAAGGTTCTTTTACACCAAAATAGTGTGACTCTGCCTGAATACTTTATCAATTACAAAAACGAATTTGACCTCAAGACGTCCTAGCACTTCACTCTCAATAGTGTTACCACTAGTACCATAATACACTTCAAAATGGCATGATTAATTCAAAAACAGGATATGCGATCTCCCTTTATATTAACATTCAAATAAAATAACTTTTTTTTTTCATTTGTATATAATACATATACTCGATAATGAAATTCCAAAAACATATACACAAAACACTGAATCGCCTCTCTGACTAGTGAATAATAAACACTCAGTTACTAAACAGCATAAACGAAGCATTTCACCTAACGATCAAAAGGCATGAATGCAAAATACAACGATGCCTAAACTAGGAAAGGAGAAATAAGAGTGATACAATCTCGCTGTCAACACAGATTTTACCCTTTCACCACATCACGTCAGGATCACCAAATTGTCACCACCACACATGAAGGGACGGGGGTTTGAACAAAGACGGTGAACATTAGGCAAATGTCATTGTAGTGTACCGCTATCGTCTACGTCACGTCTCCGCTGTCATAAGTTTATCCAGTCCCTTAGTGGTTTATCAGTACTATGTAGGACCTGTTTGTTGTTCGTCACAGTGTTCAACACGCATACATCATGGATGTTTGTGTAACTCTCTTATTGCATGTCTGTCTTCTTAATTAAGTAATCCTGGATGTAAGGTATCATGGGGCTGAACTATTATTCTTGTCTATTTTTGTTATTCTATGTGACTTATTGTGAATTTTATTGTGGTCAACGAAAAGTTGTCTGGGGAAACTAGCCTGTGGTTATGGGGTGTATAAATTAACAACTTTAGTCTCCAACCCCTTTCAAAACGTCACAGACATGAAGGATAAATAATTATGAAATGTGCATGTTGATTTAAATCAGAGGCATAGATAGGAGGGGCAATGGGGTACATGTGTTCCCAGGCGCCAAGGTACAAGGGCGCCAAAATGAGGCTTACAACTTTACATTATAATAAGTGATAATAAGGGTGATAAAGGGTGATTAAACGGGGATTGGGGCGCCAATTTTATAGTTCATCCCAGGCGCAAAATATCCTAGCTACGCCTCTGATTAAAATAGAGAGGGATTAGGACGCTGTCTTACTGACAAATGAAGCTTCTACTACTTTACGAATAATAAAAATGTAAAAAGCAGCACTAAAATGCAACCGTGATGAGATTTAATCAAGTTTATAAATAATGTATCAATATTCATTTCTGTTAATTAGAAGTTATTTTCGAATAAATAACATTAGAAGCTGTCATTTCTATGTATATCGATGGCATTAAATATTAATGTAAATATTGTACCATGAAACGCTTATCACATATTGCATCATTATTATTTTAACAAACATTATATAATTGTTACATTGTCCACATATAAATATATTGCTACATTATCATCTAATGTATCATTGCTATATCATCACTTATTACTGCATTGCTACATTATCACATTATTTGTTTACAGACTCTAACTTTCACTGCTATTCGTTGACACCATTCTGCCAACTATGATTGAGGTGGTTTGTTATTTCTTAATGTAACCTCTAACGCTAAACCTTAGAATCAAATACAATCATGCATGCGAAATAACATTAAATTTCCATTACCTGTCGAAGATTTGTTTCCTAGACTTGGTATACTGGAAACGTAGACCTAGCTAGAGAAACATTTGTATTCAGGAAGCAAATATTGCTTGTGTTGCATCCACTAAATATGACACTTATTTCACTCACGGGAAATGTATTAAAATTCAAACTAAAATAAGTACTATACAAGTTTGAATTTTTAGCTTCCTCTCTTTTACGATAATAATGCACAAACCAAGGTTTTAGCTTAATCAGCAGGAAACATGATGGAGATTAATGAAGTGACTAATTTGTGCAATCCGTTAACAAATTAATTAAGCACAGCATTGACCCACTTGTAGCTTGCATTTATTTCAAAGTCTAAATCAAATTAAGAAAACAAACAGCCAAAAATGTTTACATTGAAATTTAACCAAACACTTGACATGTTGTGTGACAAAGTATGCAGGCACTAAGTCCACAAACACACATACCATAAGCACGCGTACATAAAGACACGTTTGCTATGCACATACAAAAACACATTATACATTCACTCTTTATGGATTACGTCTGATAAAACACTACATTTTAAAAGGTGAATTGTCATAGAGTTAAAGAGAAAAATCACAGATTTGTGTTAGCGACATAGGGAGCAATCAGAAAGGTTACATACATTTGTTTAACATGCGTGTTGAGACGTGATAATACTAGCTATGCTTCTACTAACTATTAGATCGAGAATAGATAAGGGTTAACCTGTTACATAAATTGCATAGTTAACTGTATTAGCAAAGTTGCATAGTTAACTGTATTAGCAAAGTTGCATAGTTAACTGTATTTGGACTTCGCCAAACACAAAAGTTCGCGTACATAGGTTCTCGAGAGTGTCTTCGGAAACGCAAATCTGTGACGTCAAAGACGGGAGGCTGTAGGGCAAGTGTTAGTGAATCCACCTGAAATAAGTCGAACCTGCTTTCAGAAAGGACTGGTATGTGTAAAAGAAAGTGAAATGATTCGGAGGGATGTATTCAAAGGTTTAAAGAGCCAACATTGACAGCATGGTAAATGGATGCAGACGATGTCGACACGTGGATAGAGTTCGACAACAGTCACGATTAAACAGTCACGATTAACCCCTCTGATTAAGCTATGTATTATTTGAAAGTTAGCAAACAGACTTATTACATAGGATATAGATCTGGGTAGTAAGGCCTGCCGATTAACTGATACATTTCTCTATATAAACATAACGTTTTAACATCCACAAATGAATGTCCTTTTCGTTAGAACCAATTGGCTTGTATTATAGACACCACTGATTAAAAGCCACTAGACATGCTCGAGATACTTATCGCATAGATGACGATAATATCGTATCAAACACGTCAGTGTATACTTAAAGTGATGTACACGAATCTTTAAAAAAAAAAAAATCCTATTAATGAAATAATTGTATTGGCTGTGATTTTAATAATATTAGTAAATAATAACATATTTAAATTCAGTTAGAATTGGGAGCAAAGGTTGTGCTTTACTCTTATTACTATTATATTAAATATACTGCACATACTAGAGAACTTACTTGAAACTACTAGTACTAATAAAAGTATAGAACATACTACTGCTAATACTGTGTAGTTTGCGATTAGACCTTTCACACTTTTTATTTTGTTGCTGTCGAGTTATGAAGGACATTTATTTTTAAATCATTTAACACGACAGGTATAATTTAAAATAAAACAGAAAAGAAATGGGTTTGGAATTTTAATTTATTTACATTCGTATTAGTATGATATAATACATTCATTTTAATGTGGGGTGGTACAAATAAATAATAACAAATTACCACTTAACAAAATATATAAATAATAAAAATCAAGCATTGCACACACGTTAATTTTAGAAATGCAAAGTGTAACGACACAATTGACAACGTACAAGGATATAAAATGAATAAATATATTATTATTTTGCACAATGAAAAAATACAAGAAATATTGCAATGTAATTAAACGTACACATAATGTAAACATTATATAACATATATATTTGGGTTGAATTTTCATTGAACATTTGTGTCCATGACTCGACATGTTCAGAACTCTATGGAGAATTTAAAAAAAATAAAAATCATAATGCACAAGTCGTCATTAATTAAACATCTTCACAATAAATGTATTAAGTGAACATACACTGGAAAACTGTTGAACTTGCAGAAATATCTCATATTTAAAGTATAAAATCAAATAACATTTAATACTATACATTTACTGATTATTAATTATTATGTTAATCAGTTCATTAAGTAAGCTTACATTGAAAGTTTTTAGTACAGGCACCCATTCTAATGTGTTTCGTAAAATATTGATATAAGGTAATCTTTTAATCTTTTCAATGTATTTTCTCTATGTATATTTCAATGTTGATTTAAAACAATAATGTTAAATTTATTAACCTTCTTAAACATACTAATGTTGGAGAAGAAAGTGGGTGGGTAGGGATCACTAAATATTAATTAAAAGACGGATTTATCTTCTCCTTTGACAAGCATTTTTGGAAATAGTGTGTGATGTAAACATTTGTCTTTAATGATGTGGAAGACAGAAAACATTTAAAGTGCCCTCATATCTACCAAGTGAGAGAGACGAGTGGTGTTTACTTTAGAATTATTAATAACATAAATTGATATTCTTATTACTTGTAATTAGTTAAGGATGATTAATAAATAATAGTGTCACGGGAAAAGCATGGAGCCCAAATTATTTTTTTTATTTCACGGTCTCCACAAGACCGCTGGAAGACTAAGGGGAATAACCCTGTCAAAAGCGCGATTTTGAGGGCACACACATGCCCAAACGCATAAATATAAAAAGTAAATATTCATTTTCTTCACCAAGATTCATTTAGTTTAGACAGACGATTGCTTTAACTCAGACCATAACTGCCACAACAAACAGAATGCTTTGCCATATCTGTCTCAATAGCAAACAGTTTTGCTTTAACTCAGACCAAAACTGTCACAACAAACAGATTGCTTTGCCATATCTGTCTCAACAGCAAACAGTTTTGCTTTAACTCAGACCATATCTGCCACGGCAACAAACAAATAGTTTTTCTTTAACTCAGACCATATCTGCCACGGCAACAAACAAATAGTTTTTCTTTGACTCAGACCTGTCAAAACAACAGATTGCTTTGCCACGGCACAGACCATATCTGTACAACAGCAAACATTGCTTTGCCACGGCGCAGACCATATCTATCACAACAACAAACTGATTGCTTTGAAACGGCACAGACCATATCTGTACAACAGTAAGCAGATTGCTTTGCCATGGCGCAGACCAGAAACAAATAGTTTCGGTAAATAGTAAACAGTCCTTCTAAGCAATATTTATTATGAGGTTCCACTGAGCTCACTTCTTGGATTTTATTTATTTTTAACTATTTCATCTACTCTAAAGCATTTCACACAAAATAATATGAACACTCCTGCTTAAATCAAAAGGTCAGCATTCATTTTTATTTCTCAGAGGCTTCATCAGGAATGTGTCTCTTTGGAACTTGGGAAATAAGGGAATCATAATTATTTCAAGGGTGCTCTCCAGACATTCACCATCAGAAAATGACACGTATATAAATGATAGTAAATGACAGACCAGAAGCTTTTAAATCTAGCAGGCCTATATGTAAATATATTATAAAGAAAAGAAAGCTAAGACTACTTAAACCAGTCGGTGTTTTCTACGTTCAAAATTAATCGAAATCAAAATACAAATACATGTTGTATTATTTCCTTTCTTTTACGAATGTCAGTCGTGGTGACATATATTAGTTGCGGTCGTACTATTGTCTCTTTCAGAACTCCCCAATATTCAACTACTCACCCACAATCCATATGTGTTGCACACATTTATTCTACTTTCTGTACTCTTAACTCATGACTGGTGTTTGCCAGTCTGTATTGTATTTGGTGATTTCCATTCACTATTATATAGGACATCTTTGCTAACTAAGTACAACAAGAGTTATCTTAGTGTCAGAGAGAGAGAGAGAGAGAGAGAGAGAGAGAGAATGAGAGAGAGATCGGAACTTGCAGATTAGGGCAATGACATTTCCATTGACACCGATTTTTTTTTTGCCAAGAAAAACAGATATTTCTCGGAACAAAAAAACACGTTAATTATACAGACGAAAAGGATTTTATGCTAGCACTATTCAATAAAGAGAAAAAATATAAATAAATATATGGGAAAAAGGTAAAATTCGGGTAGGCGTGAATTCCTATTAGAATTTTATAATAATTTTGAAAAAAGTTTAAAATATATATTTGTACAAACTGTCTCATGAGATTTTAAAACCAAGTATCATGAGAGTATTTATGAATTATATATTATTTTTAAAATATTATAATCATAAAACATATTTGAACTATATAGCAGTTTTCCAAAAGCAGGTAATCAAGAAATATGTATGTAGTATATAATAATATTCAAAATGAGATAATTAAAAAAATGTATGTACATACGACATCTTAATGTTTATACTCAGATAATCATGAAATTGTGCATTTCTCTAAAGTAATGTTGAAATCAAGAAAACGTATAGGAAAAATATAATAATACTTGTACATAATAATGCTCGGAAACTTAGAGCAGAAAATATGCTTAGAAATAGTCACACAACAAAGTCAACGTGCTGCATTAGTGTCAGAATTTAGATAATTACTCCTAAAACGTTTTCAGAAAGAATTTACATAATTACTCCTAAAACATTTTTAAAACGAATTTACATAAGTACTCCTATAACCTTTTCGAAAAGAATTTACATAAATACTCCGAAAACATTTCAGAAAGAATTTCCATAATTACTTCTAACACCTTTTCAGAATGAATTTCCATACTCACTCCTAAAACATGTTTAGAAAGAATTTACACAATTATTCCTAAAACATTTCCAAATAGAAAATCCAAGAAGCCGAAATGTGTGCTGTTGATCAATTGCGACCATTAGTAAAGATAATTGTTAATAATTATAGCCTGGTTTAGAGAGGCCAACTTTTATTTTTACTAGTAGTTGAAAAGTTGTAAATGCATCTACATGAAGAGGTGTGTTGCTTATTATCATGAAGAGATGTATATATTGTTTATGCGATAGAATGTTTTTTCTTCTGACAAATTGTGTTCGAGGGAGTTCTAAAGTAACAAAATTTGATCTCTTAGAGACGTTAATACTCATACGCCTGGAGAGTTGTGTTCCTTGTTATGAGAGTCCTCAAGTGAAAATGTTTGATATCTTGGAGTCATTATTTTCATTGCATCTGGGTCGTCCGAGTCTCTGCTGGACACTGAAACTGGAAGTTGATTCTAATATTAAAATTTAATATTATTAAAAATATACATTATACATCATTTTTGTAAAATGAACATTAAATGGAAATTAATCATTTAAACTAATACCTTCATTTCATACACTGATTTGCAATTTTTTTAAATATTAGTGCAATATGTTCTCTGTTGGAATGGTGAATGTTGAGCGTAAACACCATACCACATAATTGCTTGTACTTGAACTGTATGCACTACACTATAATACTATTATAATTAATACAAATTAATACATTAATTATATTGTTGGTTGTGTTGTGAGTTTCATTCCACTTCATTCGTCACATAGTCTTGCGATACCACTGGTTTGGGTGACGGCAAGTGCAGAATGAAATATGTATGTGTGAAGTAGTGGGTAGAGGGCGAACTGGGGAGAGAGGGTACTTACATTTGATAATGGTTTCACTGGATTTTCCCGTTGGCTTATGCTTGCATTTGAACCATGCGTTATGCACATCTTTCTTTAAGAGGCAGTAGTGTACAAAGATGAATAGGCCCTTGACAAGAAACAATACAATCAGTCATAAGAAATAAGAGGCAGTAGTGTACAAAGATGAATAGGCCCTTGACAAGAAACAAAACAATCAGTCATAAGAAATAAGAGGCAGTAGTGTACAAAGATGAATAGGCCCTTGACAAGAAACAATACAATCAGTCATAAGAAATAAGAGGCAGTAGTGTACAAAGATGAATAGGCCCTTGACAAGAAATAATACAATCAGTCATAAGAAATAAGAAAGAGAGCGTACACATCAAAATTCAAAGAGACAAAAAGAAACGAAACCATAAACAGCCATAATATAAATATAAAATTACTTTAAAACAAGGACATAAGTTTTTATATCTACGGACGATTTGCCAATTAATTTTTTCTACCGTCATCACGTTAGTAGCAAGGTATGTTAACATAAGTCGACTTAAAGTGCACTTGGAGTTTCGCAAATCTATAGATGAAGCACTATTAAATGCATATTTAATTCATAACGATAAAAGGTCAAACTATTTTAATCAGTAGTAATGCAGAAAAAATATTTTCTCAAAATGTATAGACTGAATGTGCATTAAGTAAAATGGTGTCATGGTTAATGTTGATTTATTCAGTATATATATAAATTAAATGTACTCGTTTTGCACACCCTAAATATTCGAAAAGAATATACATAGAAACATTTACATTATACTTTTAATAGAAAGGATTCACAGTAATTTATTCTTTTGTGGAAATGTAGAAGATAAGCAATAACAAATTTTAAAAGTATACCTCTGTACTGCTTAAAGATACGACATTAAGCGATAAGAAATATTTATTGTATCTCAGGTAGCGCTAAATGATACGACATTAAGCGATAAGAAATATTTATTGTATCTCAGGTAGTGCTAAATGATACGACATTAAGCGATAAGAAATATTTATTGTATCTCAGGTAGCGCTAAATGATACGACATTAAGCGATAAGAAATATTTATTGTATCTCAGGTAGTGCTAAATGATACGACATTAAGCGATAAAAAAAAACTTTATTGTATCTCTGATCGAGAGCAGACGACCTTTAACGCGCTAAATAGCGGGATCGCTCAATAACGTTCATATGAAATGTAATATAAAAATGGCGACCAACGTGTGATTATAGCCGCTTTGTTTTCACGATTACAAAGTTGTATACAGACTATGGATTCTAATCAAGCAAAATAAATAAAACAACAACTAGATATAATCAAACAGTTATAATTTATATTTTTCTGAGTTTTGTACAAGGACCACATATATTGTCTATTTTGCACTGCTGTCAGTTGAAATCTACGGACATCATCTGACATTTGCAAATACAGTCAACTATAGCCATGTTCCAGTTTACTCCATTAGAGTCTAAAATGTAATTTTTCTTCAGTATATGAACACTCTACCTGCAGGGAGTTACAGATGACAAATAGATAACTGAAGACCACTATGGCCTTGTCGAAGAGAAAAACTGCAAAGACCCAAGTCAATCCCAGCAGCACACACACACCAAACGCACCTCGAAGTTGTTGGCAAGTCTTCATCGTGTCGGAATTAGTCATTTTCGCCTTGGACAGCAGGATTAGTTGTCGCATCACCAGCGTAAAGCATATAAAGTTAACAATTAGAATGATGAAGACAGGGACCGCAAAGGCCAGGTACAACGACAGGCCTGCTAGCCAACACCTGAATGTTAGAAAGAATACAGAGAGATCTCATAAAAATAGAATGCAATCGTCTCATGAAAACAGAATGCATTGATCGCATGAAAATAGAATGCAATGGTCTTATAAAAATAGAATAAATGTTTACATAAAATAAATGCAATGGTTTTATATAAATCGATTGTAATGGTCTCATGGAAATAGAATCAATGGTCTCATAAAAATAGAATTAATGATCTATGAAAATAGAATGCAACGGTCCTATGAAAATATAATGCAATACAGTGCAATTGTCTCATCAAATTGCAGTGCAATGTTTTCATCAACTTACAGTACAATGGTCTTATCAATTGCAGTGCAATATTTTCATCACATTACAGTATAATGGTTTCATCATATAATAGTGCAATGGTCTCCTTAAAAGAAATGTAAATTGCACAAAACCCGTCAAAATTCACACCGATTATCAGTACTGTATATGTTTCATGATTCTCAATCCCTTTCTTGCATCTCATGCGCGCGCGCGCACGCACGCACGCACGCACGCACACACACACACAAATCTGTTTGTAGGTGATGTAGGAAAATTGTGCCATTCCACTTCATTTATGATTTACCTAACCGTATAAGATCTTCTCAATATATCCCTTAACCTATCAAGACATTACACATTTGGAAGAAAGCAAGAGTTGTCTTAAAAAGCAGAACTCTCCTAACTCAGATCAGCAACACATCACACACACACACACACACACACACACACACACACACACACACACACACTTGCAGAGCTTTAAAATACGATTACGGTTTAAACTGATATTGTTAAATTTGTTAAATGAAATATAATTTTTGAAAGAATACAACAATTACTAGAAATTAGTGCAACACTGACAGGAGGGAAAAGGTCAGTAGAACTTTATTATAAATGTTTGTTCGTTCAAACACTAATCTAATGTAAATGAACTGATATTGCTAAGAAAACATACGTGTTCCCACTGGAAATGTTTGCTCGCTCAAACACTAATCTAATGTAAATGAACTGATATTGCTAAGAAAACATACGTGTTCCCACTGGAAGATCCGTAGTTATCGGTTTTGTTTACACTCAACGTTGTAATTACTATTACCAGCGGTACACCTAAAACAGAAAATAAATATTAGTAGGCAAACGTTACTTTAAATGAAAAGGAAAGTAGCACTTACAAAAGATCCTCACACAGTAATTGTATATAGATAATGTAGTATTCATGTAGTTATATACTTGTATTCCCTATTCATATACGCATTTCTTTAGTATAGAAATAGATAAACATTATGTACGACTGCGAAGATAAACAGTGTGTACGAATGTGAAGGTAAACGTTGCGTACGACTGCGAAGGTAAACATTATTTACTACTACGAAGGTAAACATTACGTACGACTGTGAAGTTGTATATTTCTTGCCTAATTGTCTGTAACTATTAAATCATTGTGTCCATTTTAATTTGTTGTAATAAGAATATTATCTAATATTAATTGTCAATACATAAAGATGTGTCCATTTTAAATTGTTGTAATAAGACTATTATCTAATATTAATTGTCAATACATAAAGATGTGTCCATTTCAATTTTTTGATTTAAGACTGTTATCTAATATTAATCGGTGTCAGATGAAGGACGGAATCCTTGCTATCGTAAGGAGGGGTGGGGATCAGTATCGGAGTTTGATTAAAATTGGGGAATGGAAGTTAATATAGAATTTAACCTGAAAGTAATTGTATTGCCATTATCTTTGCAGCTAAGTTTGCTAGTGCAAACAACACTAATTACAACATGCAAACACTAGAGCAAACAACACTAATTACAACTTACAAACACTAGAGCAAACACCACTAATTACAACATACAAACGCTCAAGCAAACATATATACGCATTTATTCATTTATAGTTCGTGCTTGCACATAGTCTTGCAACTCTTCTATGTTACACACTGTCATAACATTTAATACTTACTTGCTTCCAGTACTTACCCCATGCAAACAATGAGCACTTTAAAATGATCTTCGGGAAGTATGTTCTAAAGACGACGACAAGAGAATAGTACATGTAGTATGCTTCTACTGCCATCCAGCAGAATGCCGCAAGGAGACAGTAGTGCAACAGCACTGCAACAATCTGCACAAGGACAACACACACGTTACGGTGACGTAACATCAGTGATCAAACTCCATCTACGCATTGTCAACACATACGTTACTGTGACGTAACATCAGTGAACAAACTCCATCTACGCTTTGTCAACACGCACGTCACCGTGATATCACGTAATTGAACAAACTCTTTTAAAACTACGATCATGATCGTGACATCTTCAATCTACTGATAAGGAATATTATTAAAATATAATAATCACTGACTTACTGTTGACGCCTACGCGAAATATAAAGGATTAGTGTCATTCAATTGCATTTTACTTTTATATAAATGGAACAAAAAGCAATATATATATATATATATATATATATATATATATATATATATATATATGTTTTATCTTATTAAATTATTTATAATATTTTGTATTTGCATTCAATTCCTATACAGATAGAATGAATAAGAAGAAGTAATTGTAAGAAAATACACAATACTATCTTATTACCATTGTTGGAATAGATAATATACATTATTTTAATAGGTAGAGAACATACGAATTATCCTCGAAATTGGAATGAACTCTCGATATATCAAATAAATTAAGTTTATAAGCAAGAAAGATTCTACAACTTTTAATAGTACATAGGTTTATGCCTTATCGACTATGTCTCATATTTACTAACTATCTCTGTTGTTCTGCTAATTATATATGGATATCCACCGAAACCTTTATATCTATCTATATATCTATCTATCTGTCTATCTAACTATCTAACTATATATCTATAAATCAATCTATCTATCCAGGTTTATAATTATAAAGACTTTGATTTACTGTCATACCTTACACACAGTGGAATTGTTCAGAGAGTATTCCTGCATGCCAGCAACGTAGACCACGTTGAACATCAATAGTGCCAGACACAAATTGATTAAAAGTTTGGAAGGGATATCTCTTCTTAAATTCCTTTGAAAGAGTGAGGTACGAATGCATTCAATAATTACTTATAGTATGCATATGAAGTCAAAATAGATTTATAATATTATTTAAAATAACCGTATTGATTTGGATAAATAATGTTGGTTGTCAATAACACATGTCCAATGTAAAATGTTATGTTGTGGTAACTTTACAAAACTAATAAAATAATGTGTTGGCGCAGTGTGGCTAGGTTTTACTTTCAGAAATATAAAGTACATTCACTAAATAATAGTACTTGTAGTAAGGTTATGTCAATTTGCACCTTGGTATAATTCACTTTACATTAGCAATGTAACTAAATAGTTCTAGTAGAATAATTAACCCTTTACGTGTCATTGTTAATGCTACATAAATGTGCTAATGAAGGGAATTCGGCTCCATATATTAGATATTTTCAATTTATTGAAAGAAAATATAAACGAAATAAAACACAACATAAAGTTTCACTCAAAATATTCTGTGTATTTAAAATTACGAAAATATTACAAACGTATAACATGATATATTTCTATGGTCATCTCATGAAACAGACAAGTTACTTTAATATCCTGTAGGTTAGAAGTGTTATCAGCAACGCCACCAGGGACACACTACAACCGATGAAAGAGATAATTTTCAGAGAAGTCTGGTGTTGCTTGCTTAATGATTCTCCAGCTCCATATATATCCTGGAAGAGAAAACACTTACGATGACGAAGAATTGACAAAGAACAATACAGAGACGAATACTTTAAATAGATAACGTTACAGAGATCTAACTATTTTATTATCTTTTTTATTAATTATATTTAAAAAATTAATTTTACATCCAATGTTTTCGTATTCTGTATTATCCTCATTTATGTAAATTCCTTATTGTAATGTGTGCATTGGCCTTGTACATGTCATATCTCGTGAATAAGTTACTGCCTGCAGCTCACATTAACGAATCACCTGACTGATTCGTCACGCCAAAGTAGTCATTGTTGTCCGATAGTTTCATTAATTACGCTCAGTGAGTAGCGTTTTAATTGATACCTATAGTTTCAGTAATTACGCTCAGTGAGTGGCGTTTTAATTGATACCTATAGTTTCATTAATTACGCTCAGTGAGTGGCGTTTTAATTGATACCTATAGTTTCATTAATTACGTTCATTGAGTGGCGTTTTAATTGATACCTATAGTTTCATGAATTACGCTCAGTGAGTGGCTTTTTAATTGATACCTATAGTTTCATGAATTACGCTCAGTGATGGCGTTTTAATTGATACAAATATCAAGGAAATAATTCAAACTGTTTTCTTTACGATTTTCTTTTGTAACCTATCTTTTACTTATTACTCGATGTAAACCCTTTCATTCTTGAAAAAATGTCTTCCATATAGTTAAGGCGTGGTGTTATCGCGCCCTTTTCGAAATAAATACCCTGCAAGAACGACATGTTATCCATCATAGGGTCACATGTAGTTGCTAATGTTCAAGGAACTGTCTGCAGTTCATTATACATGTACTTGTTATGTGACGAACGATTTTCTTAGCATTATTTGCATACAGCTGTTACCGTTTAATAATAAAACGTTTGTTAACATCTATTTTCACTTTATATATATATATATATATATATATATAGATGTATGTGTGTATGTGTGGTGTGTGTGTGTGTGTGTGTGTGTGTGTGTGTGTGTGTGTGTGTGTGTGTGTGTGTGTGTGTGTGTGTGTGTGTGTGTGTGTGTGTGTGTGTGTGTGTGTGTGTGTGTGTGTGTGTGTGTGTGGCCAAATTCTACAAACCATTAGAAGGGCGAAATGTGTCAGGTGGTTACACTCGCAGACTGTGTAGGAATTTGTGCTATTGATCCTTTTGCATCCGTCAGTAGACCAATCCAATATGTCAGCATTCCAAAACACACACGTCGGCCGTTTTGAGTTCTTGAAAGAAAAGTTAAGATATATATATAGATAGATAGATAGATAGATAGATAGATAGATAGATAGATAGATAGATAGATAGATAGATAGATAGATAGATAGATAGATAGATAGATAGATAGACAGATAGATAGACAGATAGATAGATAGATAGATACCAGCAAATTCCACAAGTGTTACTGTGCTCTACGTGACACCTCTGGTCACTCTTCAATCGTTAAGGTTATTTATTTATTTATTTATTAATTAAACAGAACTAATTACAGGTGATCGAAAATATTAATTTATAGTTATTAATAATTCCCCCCACTAGATCAAAATGTCTCTCAATTGGCGGATTATAAGGGTGTCGTTAAAATCTACTCTTTACAAAAATAAGAAAGATGTTTTACTGTCGCATAATGTTCTGCAGTTACAACTTCTTAGTAAAGGAGCAATAAAATTTATCTTTTATTTATATTTAAATGCGCAAAATAGTCAGTTTACCAGTGATTTGTGAGGAAGTGTGATAATAATTTTGTCAGTTGAATTTGTGATGATGAAGTCTTTGACTGTTGCAGACATTACGTTGCTATTGATTCTCGTCATGTAACCAGAAGTAGGAGTTGGTTTCGTAGTGACAGTATGCTTTATACGTCTGATGACCTGGAACGAATGGCACAGTTATCATTTCACACTATGATCATATATATGTACTTTATATACATATATACATACAGCCACCCACATAAACTCATATACACACTATTCATTATTATCATTCTAAAGATATGCTATTCATTTCAAATATTGTTCCGTATTAAAGAGTTGTCCTTAAATTATTTAACTCCTCGTCGTATTAAATATTTGACTGTAAATGACTCAACATTTTTTCAGGATTAAAGAATCAATTGAAAATGCTTTTTCTTCACTTTGTCCATTCTAAACAGTTGATTTTTAATTACATCTCTCACCACTGTCTTATTTCAATAATGGACTGTAACTCATGCCAATGATTTTTCAGTTTTGAATTATTGATTGTATATGATTTGAACAAATGACATAAAAACACATTAAATAATGTCAACGTTTTTATCGGTTTCCAATAATGGAAGTAAACTATAAAGTATATTGTTAGTAATACGTTATATTTATAACTTCAGCACTTGGTCTTGTGGGGAAAAAAACCCACAAAAGAATCTTAAGCGCGTTGCTTGTTGATAGATTTTAAAACAAATGTCCATGAAAAAAATCTTGAACAAAACTTGAAATCAAATTACCTCGAATACTTTGTCAACTCTAAATATCACAAAAGTGATTCGCGTGTCTGACGTCATATTTAGAACACTGGGTGGTAGATAGAGTTTATTGTCATTCTCAAAAACAGCAGGATTTCCCTGTAACGAGAGGAAGAAGAGATTGGCGACGAAACCCCAGTCATTAATTAAAATTAAAAGGTAGATAGTGTACATGTGTATGATTGTTACGTTTTATTGACGCACAATTTTATACTTTCAGGTTTTGACCTGAACAAGAGTGGTAAACAACACCTGATTGAAAATATTAACCCAAACCCCAAACCGTATTGTTATATTGTATAACTGTCATATATATTTGAAATATTGTAAAGTGACATTGCAGCACTATGATAATTTGAAACACTGTATAAGGTCAAATTGCAGCAGTATGATAATTTGAAACTTTGTAACTTTTATATACATACATACATAAATTTATTGCTGTCTAAAATATTTAGCAGATATAAAGATGTGTGTGTGTGTGTGTGTGTGTGTGTGTGTGTGTGTGTGTGTGTGTGTGTGTGTAAATGCAATGTAATAAATTAAGTACTCTATTAATTGCGTGGGGCCTATCAAAATAAAGAATCAACAACTATTTAATAATAGTAATGTAGAAGACAGAAAATAAGTGCCAAACGATGGTAAGTAGAAAATACCTATATGAAGTAAAAGTGACTAAAACAGGAGAAATTCAGTTTATTGATAAATAAGAAAATATTCTGACATGACTTACTCGGTTAGTTTTAGGAACAGTTATGGTGTACTTAATGAAGTCATTGGCGTACAGAGCCGTAGCCCCTATGATCAGATTGGCCGACGTAAAGGGGAGGGCATCGGACTGCATACTGTTTGATATCTCGTCTATCACTCGTAACATTCTGATATTGAACACATTTGTCATTAGTAATGTGAAATCTTGCAGAAGAAATCAAGAAAAAACGATGAACAATGATTTCAACGATGACGACATGCAGAAGAAATATGAATAATATTTATCATGTATATTATAAAAATAAACAGATATGCTGATGTTGTAAAGTGCATTATATATTGATGCCATCCACTATGCTTCTAATGACGCATGATGACATCGTTTCGTTTTCTGGCTCTACGCGTTTAGGAAGGCGTGATACAATATAGATTGTTCATTTAATTTTTAGTGTTTTTAACTGTATAAATTAAAGACAGAAATGAATAGTGTCCAAGGTAATGTATTTGGAATAAAGAAGAACTATTTTCGATTTTAAAAAAATATGTTTAAAACCCGATTACGGTAGTTTATAGTAAGTGACTCTTTACCGTACTGCTACTTGGTATTTTGCTTGACCTTCTTCTAGTACTTCGTCGGGCAAGTTCATGAGATGGCTAAGGACTCTCGTCATGCGAGACATCAACTGGTTGTTTGACGAGTTTCGAGCCTGTTGTAGCATTTCTTCAGCCATATCCATGATTTGATTCATTTCCTCTGCTGTATTCAGTGTTGCCTTCTCCAGTAGTGAACATATACACTGGTACATAGTGGTCGTACATGTAGTCGAATTTTGTATAACGTCATCATCTTTTGTATCATTAGGCCATGCATCTTCTCCAGACTGAGAGCTGAACATTATTATGCATTAATTTGCAATCATTATTAATGAGATCAAAATATAAGCGTATCGTGTCATATCTTACTTATTCAATCAATCATAATTTCTTACTGGAACATTATAAAGACTCCAAAATAGTACTGTTTAATTTTGTGACACAAACGCCAACCAGTTAATTGTTATGATTATTAGTAGTAGTAATTAATCTTCCATAACTAATTACAAGTGATGAGAATCTTAATTTGTTATTGATAATTCTCCAGAAGACACCACTCATCTCTCTCACTTTGCAGATGAGCGGGGGCAGTAAACGTTTTCTATCTTACACAACATGAAAGACAAGCATTTACCATCACTCAATATTTCCATAGGTGTAATACCTCTTAGCAATTGTCAAAATAAATCCATTTATTGACCCTCTTACACAAATTGATAACCTTATGTTGGAGAAGAAACTGGGTGAATTGGAGATCGCTAAATTAGATTAAAGATGGATTTATCTTCTCCATTAGTAAAACGTTTTCCTCCTATGGAAATATTTTGTGAAGGTAAATGTGTGTGTTTAATTTTGTGGAAGAGAGAAAACGTTTACAGCGCCCGTATATCTGCCAAGTGAGAGAGATGAGTGGAGTCTGCTGGAGAATTATTATTTTGTGATGTAAAGAAGCTTCCTATGATGAATTAATCGCTTGATTACAAAGTGAAATAAATCCTGAACAGAGACAGATTTTATAATTAAGCTGACAAAATATTCCTTTTACCTTTAAATACTCTACACTATATAGAGTACTGATCTATATTAAGAGAGAGAATGCCTTTACCGATTCCCTGTTTGTAGATCTGATACAGTGGTCTGGAGTGAAAGATCTGTACACAAGTCTGCTTGTGGTAAATCGTTAAATGTTGTCTTCATTTCTTCTTTTTCTGTAAGATATTATAAACTTTAAATTCATCGTAGAAGAAAAAATGCAAATTATTTGTACTGCATAATAATAATTTCCTTTCACTTATCGTTTGTACTTATCTGACGATCCCGTATCTGTTTCAAAATGTAATATTTTTAACGTTTTTGGTTTACTCATTTCTGCTCCGTACTTGCACATCTGATACTAACTACGGGTACATCTGATATTAACTACGGGTACATCTGATACTAACTACGGGTACATCTGATACTAACTAGGGGTACATCTGGTGCTATCTACGGGTACATCGATACTAACTACGGGTACATCTGCTACTAACTACGAGTGCGTTTGATACTACCTACTGATACATCTGATACTAACTGCGGGTATATCTAGTACCAACTATGGGAACATCTGATACTAACTACTAGTACTATATACGGGTACATCCGATTTTAACTATGTGAAGCCGCAGATAATAAGCTAATGTTTATGTGTTCATTCAGACGTTGCACATAATGGTAATTATGCAAAGAGAAAAACAAAGAAAGGTAACATGTGGAGGAAATTAAAAAAGGAAACATTTGAAAACAGTTAGCAATCAACAGTTTGTCTACATGCAAGTATGAAAATACAATGCACAACTAAAGAAGTATACAGAACCCAGATTATCCATGCTAATATGAAGTTGTAATGCATACTGGAAAATAAAACTGTGTTTAATATTCTAACAATCGTCATCTGTATGCACGTTAAAAGTGAATGGAGTAAACTTTATTGAAAACAACAGAGTGATTGTTTGAAAAGAAATCATCATCATCCTCGTCTTCGTCATCATCATCTTTTTCATCATCTGTATACGTCAAAAGCTGAATGGTGTACTTTTTATTGAGCACGATAGAGTGGCTGTTTGAAAAACTTTGACTAACGGTAACAAATCCATCAAGGATATTATTCCATTTCGGAGACACACTGCAGTGTGCAAATACTTGACATTATTTTGATATGCTGTCTTTATTATGTTGTGCGCGTGTATTGGGCTAATAAATACAGTTGCAGGAAACTGTACGTTGAGACTGGAATGTAAGAGTGAATGGAGTTATAAAGTGATGAACTGGAAACTTAGCATTTATTCCCTGATTATATTTTACAGGGACAATTGTCCTTTTCTATAAAAGCAAGTGAAAGACAATTGCAGCTTTGTCTAAATTAGGTTATTTAAAGGCTATTATCATTTATGTCTAATAAGTCCATTTATGTTCTTTCATAAGAACTATCCTGTGCTTTCTATTGAATTGTTGAACTGTATTTTCTATAGATATACTATTGTGAAATATAGAATTTATTTGAATGTGGTTTCAAGGAAATATTTATGTCAAGTAATCTTTTCATTGTATTTGTTATATTTATATTTGATTGTCGATTTAATAAATTTATTTCTTCTTACACATATTGATATATTGTATGTTGGAGAAGAAACAGGGTGGATGGGGGCTCGCTAAATATAGATTAAAGATAGGCTTGACTTCTCCTTTAGTAAGAAGTTTTCTACCTACGGAATATAGTGTGACAGTAAATGTTTGTCTTTATTGTTGTGGAAGAGAGAAAACATTTACAGCACCCACATATCTGCCAAGTGAGGGAGATGGGTGGTGTTTTCTGGAGAATTTTTAATTGAAAAATAAATTTCTCATCACTTGTCATTAGTTATGAAATATTAATAAATAATAATAATCATAATCTTTAACTAAGTGGAGTTGGCGTCACACTAAGTATTATGATAAGATTTTGTCTCTTTGTCTTTGAAACTTGTTGAAAATGGCAAATATGTGTGGAAAATACAATATTAATTATATTTTGATTATGACCGAATTTGTGTGTATATACATGCACTAAGTGACCATTTTGATTATATCCTGATTGATGTATGTTATCCACTTAGACCATTTTAAAAATTAACTGCTAAGTGCAGTCTTTATTAAACATCAATGCTTTTTAAAATAATTATGTGGATTTACATCCACAAAATGATGGAGCTCCCATTAGTATGGATAGTCTGTGTTATGTGCTTACAGCATTCATCGACACAAAAATGTTCATTACTGATACAAGGATATAATTTATCCAGTTGTACAATGAGTCCCTTCTTTTGGCCATTGCCATTTTCAGTCAAGTGCGTTAACTCACAAGGGCACTCCGAGCTGCTTAGGTGTGACACTCTTTAAGAAAATAGACAAAGACAAAGGAGATCATGTCATTAACAACAAAGACAAAGGAAATCATGTCATTAACAACAAAGACAAAGGAGATCATGTCATTAACAACAAAGACAAAGGAGATCATGTCATTAACAACAAAGACAAAGGAGATCATGTCATTAACAAAAAAGACAAAGGAGATCATGTCATTAACAACAAAGACAAAGGGGATCATGTCATTAACAACAAAGAGAAAGGAGATCATGTCATTAACAACAAAGACAAAGGAGATCATGTCATTAACAACAAAGACAAAGGAGATCATGTCATTAACAACAAAGACAAAGGAGATCATGTCATTAACAACAAAGACAAAGGAGATCATGTCATTAACAACAAAGACAAAGGAGATCATGTCATTAAGAACAAAGACAAAACGTTCATGTAATCAACAACAGGCATTATATATTTTTTATTTTTTAAAGCAAAATCATAATCTACATGTGAAATTGTGTACATTTAAAGTAAAAGAAGAAATAAAAGAAACATTTTTTTTAAAGAAGGAAAAGGTATCAGAAAAATGTAAAATTGGAAAATAAATGATAAAAATACTGACTTTGAGCAAGAAATGACGTAGAGTCTGTGGGATGATTTATGACGTATCATTGACTCGTTCTGCAGTAGCTTGTGCACAAGTTGTATAGCTCCTATAGTGTTGTTTCTAAGATCACTAAACAAACATGACTTACAATCAGTTAAACATTAATATATTTCAGTGTTCCCATAAATATTTGCATGATTACATAAGAATATACTAGATATTAGTTCAAGGCTTTGCTTGCATAAATAGCGTTTTTCAGACTATGTTACTTAAATTATTTTTTTCTTAGATAGTACTAGGTAAAATACATAATTCAACATGTATTATAATACGTTACAAATGCCATAACATTTAAATAAAATCGAATACCCATTCTACCGTAAAATGTTTTCTATAGACGACAGTCTTCATACACTTAACAATGTTTTCTTATTCTTAAAGCTATAACGGAAATGTCATTGAAAGAAAGTAACCGTGATTATAATGATTACTGTAGTTTATTCTGAATCGCTTTGCTTCAGCAGTTTTCTCGCAAATTGAAATTGAAAACAACAGCTAACCCTGCAGTTATGTGACACCTCTGGGCATTCTACACACGTTATGATTATTCATTCTTAATTAACAACACATAACTAATTACAAGTGATCGAGAATCTTAATTTATAGTTATTAATAATTATCCCACAAGACCAACATGTCTCTCTTAGCAGATTATAAGGGTATCGTAAAACTACTCTTTACACAATAACAAGATAGACATTTAACTGTCGCATAATATTTATGCAGGTGGAAACTGTTTATTAAAGGAATAATAAAAATTCATCATATAAATGAGAGTGGAGTTTGAGAAAGATAATTATAGTCAATGTACATAACCTTTTCAATGACTGCAGCTGTCACTGACGTCTGTTTACAATCATGCATCTTGCAACAAGTCTCTTTCTTTCTTATTAGATGATGGTCCAACATACCCCTTCTAGCCAACTCTTCCAGAATCTCCGATGCACTAACAAAGCACACCAGAGAGAATCATCCAGAACTGTCACATGGGATGTTCTAAAATCTTCGTGTGTGCTACTCAAGCACACAACGTGGAATGTTCAAAATAATCTTCTTGAATTCTCGAGACTACTCAATTTTTTGCCTTATTGGCTCTCGAACGGAATACACAGGAATACGTTGAATAACCTGAACAGATTATTAATATTTTTCTGAAATTAAATTAACACGGACTAATTTTATTATAATTTACATTATTTTAATTTTAATTTTCTTCGAAATTTAAATACGAATAATTTTAATTACTTGAATAATTTAATAAGTATTAATATATGCTTTAAATATCAAAACAAATACCCACACATGTTTTGTCAATACATGTATGTCAATTTCAAAAGATGACACGATTACACAAATGAAAAAGAAATAAAATAAATTTCTTTCAAACTTTACGATTGATAAGAGAATATGTATTTGGATACAGAACTTAATAAAACTTAAATTTGAAATGAATAGGTTTTGTATCGTAAATCAAATATTTTTAAATTAGTCTTCTTTTACATTTTAGCAGAGTGTGTTTGTCGGCTTCATTTCATATACATTTATCAAAAAATAATGCCTTAAGTTACCTACCGGTATTGTCAAAAACAAGATTTGTGTGGCCTAGTTCTCTGAAACGGAAAAACGCCAAACATATTACAGGTAGCTGATAGTCTGCTGCAGAGATGAAATATCTCTCTTGAGCGGACTTTGTCTTAATATAATGAGTCTTTTTAAAATCATAACTACTACACACTTTCTGCGTAAAAAATAGAAAACTTACAGTTTTGTAAGGGCGCTTAATTTTGTAAATGCACATTCTGGAATGTGTGATATATAGTTGTTTTTCAGTGACCTAAATAAAGAAAATAATGTTTGTTAAATCACCAATCATCAAGATATGGATTAAGCTTATTGTGTGAGTTTATAAATTTCTGCTAAATTGAAAAATTCCTAAATTTACAACCTGAAATTCCTTTCTAAGAGAACCAGTCTCGTTATGGAGATAAGAGATCATACTTTTATGTACTGATTGTCAGTGATATAGAAAGACTGACATGAAAGACAATAAAATGCGATCATTACCGATTATTTCCCTTGTTGCCTTCCATGAATGCAAAAGAGCATGTTAAGACTAAGTTTCTTTAATGTATAAAAATAAGGTGAAATCATTTTGGTCAAGATATCGATCAAGTCATTCAATGAAATAATGTAGTATCATTTAGATCTTAAAGAATGTTAATATGTAATTATAATCAATTTACATGAAATATTAATTATTATTGATTTCTAGTTTACACATCATGATTAAAAACAATTAATTAAATTCAGATTAATATGCATTCGTGAATGTAATGGTTCACAAGTTTTATTCGACAGACAAAAATGAAGAAATAATATTTATTTGAAAATTGTTACGAACAGTTCTGTCAAATTCCGCAGGTAGTTAAATGTTTCACATGTAATATTTTGTATCCTGTTGTTGTTTATATTACTGAAAAACAGAAAGAATAAAGTAAAATTAAAGCCACAACACAAACGCAATGTTGTACTCTTAAGAATTACGTATTTAAACTATTTCATGTCAATCATTATGTTACTGAAACATATAAAGAAAAAAAAACACAAACGCAATATTGTACTTTTAAGAATTACGTATTTAAACTATTTCATGTAAATCATTATGTTACTGAAACACAGTAAGAAAAAGTAAAATAAAAAACACAACACAAACGCAATATTGTACTTTTAAGAATTACGTATTTAAACTATTTCATGTCAATCATTATGTCTACGTCTTTAGGTCTATAAATACATTTAATGGCGTTTATTTGCACCCGAATCCATCAGCCCGTTTTTATTAAATACCTATGTATTTCATTTCTCCGAATGAAGCGAGTTTTGTATTTTATGACATAATGGTATTTTAATGTTCCATACTGTTTGTCAGTGCTAACGATATAGAAAGACTGACATGAAAAATATGAAATGCAATTATGGCAATTATTTCTTGTTTTTTGCTTTTTTCAATGTTAAAGTGCATATTAAGATTCTGACTAATATACTTTAATGTAGATGAAGTTCTTTAAAGTGCAAGATAATTTGAAAACATTCTTGTTCTTAATATCATTCAAACCAACTTTTATGAAATAATATATCAGCGTTTAGAGCTTAAAGAATTTTACTATATAATATAATTATACAGAAAATAAACGTTTGCAAAAACGAAATTTTTCATTAACATGTTTTAGAAACATACACATATTAATTTACTGATTTATGCTTTATATATCATATTATTGAACACAAATTAAATGCAGATTAACATGTATTAAGAAATTGGAGATTTTCGTAAATTTCCTTGGAAAGACCATAAATAAAGAAATAATATTTATCCTGAAATTGTTACAGTTTTGTCAAATTCGTTGGGTAGCGAAAAGTTTCACAAGAAACATGCTGTATCCGGTTTGTGCTTAGATCCCTGAAATAAAATAAATGGCTTCAGTACATTAAATTAAAAGGAACGATAAACAAACGCCATAATTTTACTTTGACAATTACATTTTAAAAATATTCAGCAAAGAATAATGATGTTTTTATTCATTTATTTATTTAGTAGTAATAATGATAACATCATTACTATCATCATTAATTTTTTTGCTGTTGCATTTCCAATTTGACAATGCTATAATGAAAGTATAATGAAAGCACTCTCACAGGACTCTCACGTTTTGCACTAGACAGTATTATAATAATTTCTGCCCATTGTATATAGTAAGTTTCGAAGACGAAGGAGAATTTTCATTCAAATAAATTGCACTTTGCGACGATTATCGTGAGCGTGGTCGTCCGTTAAATTGTTTATTGTCCGTCGTAGGCCTGTATTACTTACTCTGTACATTATGCTATAGGCCTGTATTACTTACTCTATACCTTATGCTACCATTT
>CM054181.1:32304758-32437258 GCA_028829895.1 Sinotaia quadrata
TATCTCATTCTATCTCTATCTATCTATTTATCTATCTATCTATCTATCTATCTATCTATCTATCTATCTATCTATCTATCTATCTATCTATATGTCTATATATCTATCTATCTTACACTGAATCATTACATTTTCTTGTCACAGATATTATTCTGAATGGAACTTGCAATTCTTCCAATGCGGGGTATTGCAAATCTGGAACACAATGCGACGGTGGTTTTTGTAGTAAGTAGATTAATGTACTTATAGATATGTGCAATAGTTTCGTTTGTAATGTAATTCTAAAATTAATGATGATTTTTGTTATTAAATTGAATGTGTGTCGAACACTCTCATGTATTAAGAACAAAAATATATAAGAATATAACTTACCTAAAATTTCTTCAATTTTTACAGTATCATATGTATAGACATACTGACTTATTGAAATAAAGATACATAGACAGATATATATATATATGGAGAGGGAGAGAGAGAGAGAGAGAGAGAGAGAGAGAGAGAGAGAGAGAGAGAGAGAGAGAGAGAGAGAGAGAGAGAGAGAGTGAGAGAGAGAGAGAGAGAGAGAAATAGAAAGATAGATAGAAAGTTTAAAGTCTGATCATATGATTGAAACAATAATTAATGAATTATTTATTAATTTACAGTTTCCAAGATTTTATTAATATATATCTTTTAAAGTAATGATTATAAAGTAAATGATCCATTTCTCTCTAGTAAATACATTATTATCTTACTTTTATTTCGACAGAACTGAGTATAGGAGGGAATTGCACAATAAACCCACAGTTATGTATCACTGGAACAACTTGTGAAAATAGCACATGCAGTAAGTAATCCTCTTTATATAAATTTGTATATTCACAAACAGTTACTTAATATCTTTATTTCAATATATCTTGACTTTGACAGGATCAGAGAAATTTTATAAAATAAAATTATATTTTCATTAATCTCTCTAATAACATCATTACTTTCCATATATTTTCCTACACATATTCAAATTGTGACGTTCTTTCACTTTTTATTAGAATCCTACAATCCATCATGGCATCCATTGAGCGGTCCATTCATCCATCCTTCGGACCCATTATCATTATATTATTCAAACGATATTACTGTCTGTATGGATACATACATTCTTTCTTACCTACCAAACTACATTCATATCTATCTGTCAATAAATCATTCAGTCAATAAATAAATCAATCAATGAAACAAACAATCAATCAATGAAACAAACAATCAATCAATGAAACAAACAATCAATGAAACAAACAATCAATCAATGGAACAAACAATCAATCAATTAATCAATCAATCTATCAAACAATCAATCTATATATCTCTCTTTCTTTTTATATATCTACCTATCTATCTATCAATCGATCGATCGATCGATCGATCTATCTATCTATCTATCTATCTATCTATCTATCTATCTATCTATCTATCTATCTATCTATCTGTCTAATTATCTCTCTATCTATATATCTATATATCAATCTATATATAAATCTCTCTCTCTCTCTCTCTCTCTCTCTATCTATCTATCTATCTATCTATCAATCTATCTATCTATCTATCTCATTACATTTTCTTCTCACAGATATTATTCTGAATGGAACTTGCAATTCTTCCAATGGGGGGCATTGCAAATCTGGCACTCAATGCGACGGTGGTTTTTGTAGTAAGTAGATTAATGTACATATAGATATGTGCAATAGTTTCATTTGTAATTTAATTCTAAAGTTAATGATGATTTTTCTTATTGAATTGAATGTGTGTCGAACTCTCTGAAGTATTAAGAACTACAATAAATAAGAATAGAACTTATCTAAAATGTCTTCAAACTTTTCAGTATCATATGTATAGACATACTGACTTATTGAAATAAAGATACATAGACACACACACACACACACACACACACACACACACACACACATATATATGGGGGTGGGAGAGAGAGAGAGAGATGGAGAGAGAGAGTGAGAGAGAGAGAGAGAGAGAACGTTTAAAGTCTGACCATATGAAGGAAACAATAATTAATGAATTATTTATGAATTTATAGTTTCCATGATTTTATTAATATATCTCTATTCAAGGAATGATTATAGATTAAATTATTAATTTCTATGTAGTAAATACATTATTAACTTACATTTATTTCGACAGAACTGAGTATTGGAGGGAATTGCACAATAAACCCACAGTTATGCATCACTGGAACAACTTGTGAAAATAGCACATGCAGTAAGTAATCCTCTTTATATAAATTTGTATATTCACAAACAGTTACTTAATATCTTTATTTCAATATATCTTGACTTTGACAGGATCAGAGAAATTTTATAAAATAAAATTATATTTTCATTAATCTCTCTAATAACATCATTACTTTCCATATATTTTCCTACACATATTCAAATTGTGACGTTCTTTCACTTTTTATTAGAATCCTACAATCCATCATGGCATCCATTGAGCGGTCCATTCATCCATCCTTCGGACCCATTATCATTATATTATTCAAACGATATTACTGTCTGTATGGATACATACATTCTTTCTTACCTACCAAACTACATTCATATCTATCTGTCAATAAATCATTCAGTCAATAAATAAATCAATCAATGAAACAAACAATCAATCAATGAAACAAACAATCAATCAATGAAACAAACAATCAATGAAACAAACAATCAATCAATGGAACAAACAATCAATCAATTAATCAATCAATCTATCAAACAATCAATCTATATATCTCTCTTTCTTTTTATATATCTACCTATCTATCTATCAATCGATCGATCGATCGATCTATCTATCTATCTATCTATCTATCTATCTATCTATCTATCTATCTATCTATCTATCTATCTATCTATCTATCTGTCTAATTATCTCTCTATCTATATATCTATATATCAATCTATATATAAATCTCTCTCTCTCTCTCTCTCTCTCTCTCTCTATCTATCTATCTATCTATCAATCTATCTATCTATCTATCTCATTACATTTTCTTCTCACAGATATTATTCTGAATGGAACTTGCAATTCTTCCAATGGGGGGCATTGCAAATCTGGCACTCAATGCGACGGTGGTTTTTGTAGTAAGTAGATTAATGTACATATAGATATGTGCAATAGTTTCATTTGTAATTTAATTCTAAAGTTAATGATGATTTTTCTTATTGAATTGAATGTGTGTCGAACTCTCTGAAGTATTAAGAACTACAATAAATAAGAATAGAACTTATCTAAAATGTCTTCAAACTTTTCAGTATCATATGTATAGACATACTGACTTATTGAAATAAAGATACATAGACACACACACACACACACACACACACACACACACACACACACACATATATATGGGGGTGGGAGAGAGAGAGAGAGATGGAGAGAGAGAGTGAGAGAGAGAGAGAGAGAGAACGTTTAAAGTCTGACCATATGAAGGAAACAATAATTAATGAATTATTTATGAATTTATAGTTTCCATGATTTTATTAATATATCTCTATTCAAGGAATGATTATAGATTAAATTATTAATTTCTATGTAGTAAATACATTATTAACTTACATTTATTTCGACAGAACTGAGTATTGGAGGGAATTGCACAATAAACCCACAGTTATGCATCACTGGAACAACTTGTGAAAATAGCACATGCAGTAAGTATTCCTCTTTATAAAGATTTGCATATTCAGAAGCAGTTACTTAATACATGCTTTTTCAATATCATTTCTTGATTTTGACATAATTTGAGAAATTATACAAAATAAAATTATTTTTCAGTAATCTCTTTAATAAAATCACTACTTTCCATATCTTTTCCTACTCATATTCCAAGTGTGACGTTCCGTACCTTGTTATTAGAATTCTACCATCCCTCATGGTATCCATCGAACGGTCCATCCATCCATCCTTCGGACCATATATCATTATATAATTCAAACGATATTTCTGTCTGTATGGATGCATACCTTCTTTCCTACCTACCTAACTAAATTCAATCAATCAATCAATCAAACAATAATTAATCAAGCAAGCAAACAAGCAAACAATCAAACAAGCAAACAAGCAAACAAGCAAACAATTAATCAATTAATCAGTCAATCAATCAATCAATTTATATATCTCTCTATCTCTCTATTTATCAGTATTTTTCTATCTCTCTACCTATCTACCTATATATCATTCTATATATCTATCAATTTCTCTCTCTCTCTCTCTCTCTCTCTCTCTCTCTCTCTCTCTCTCTCTCTCTCTCTCTCTCTCTCTCTCTCTCTCTCTCTCTCTCAACACTGAACCATTACATATTCTTCTCACAGATATTATTCTAAATGGAACTTGCAATTCTTCCAATGCGGGGTATTGCAAATCTGGAACACAATGCGACGGTGGTTTTTGTAGTAAGTTGATTAATGTACATATAGATATGTGCAATAGTTTCGTTTGTAATTTAATTCTAAAATAATGATGATTTTTGTTATTAAATTGAATGTGTGTCGAACACTCTCATGTATTAAGAACAAAAATATATAAGAATATAACTTACCTAAAATTTCTTCAATCTTTATAGTATCATTTGTATAGACAAACATACAGATTGAAATAAAGATACATTAACAGACATATAGAAAGACATATATATATTTAGAGAGAGAGAGAGAGAGAGAGAGAGAGAGAGAGAGAGAATAGAAAGATAGATAGAAAGTTTAAAGTCTGATCATATGATTGAAACAATAATTAATGAATTATTTATTAATTTACAGTTTCCAAGATTTTATTAATATATATCTTTTAAAGTAATGATTATAAAGTAAATGATCCATTTCTCTCTAGTAAATACATTATTATCTTACTTTTATTTCGACAGAACTGAGTATAGGAGGGAATTGCACAATAAACCCACAGTTATGTATCACTGGAACAACTTGTGAAAATAGCACATGCAGTAAGTATTCCTCTTTATATAAATTTGTATATTCACAAACAGTTACTTAATATCTTTATTTCAATATATCTTGACTTTGACAGGATCAGAGAAATTTTATAAAATAAAATTATATTTTCATTAATCTCTCTAATAACATCATTACTTTCCATATATTTTCCTACACATATTCAAATTGTGACGTTCTTTCACTTTTTATTAGAATCCTACAATCCATCATGGCATCCATTGAGCGGTCCATTCATCCATCCTTCGGACCCATTATCATTATATTATTCAAACGATATTACTGTCTGTATGGATACATACATTCTTTCTTACCTACCAAACTACATTCATATCTATCTGTCAATAAATCATTCAGTCAATAAATAAATCAATCAATGAAACAAACAATCAATCAATGAAACAAACAATCAATCAATGAAACAAACAATCAATGAAACAAACAATCAATCAATGGAACAAACAATCAATCAATTAATCAATCAATCTATCAAACAATCAATCTATATATCTCTCTTTCTTTTTATATATCTACCTATCTATCTATCAATCGATCGATCGATCGATCTATCTATCTATCTATCTATCTATCTATCTATCTATCTATCTATCTATCTATCTATCTATCTATCTGTCTAATTATCTCTCTATCTATATATCTATATATCAATCTAAATATAAATCTCTCTCTCTCTCTCTCTCTCTCTCTCTCTCTATCTATCTATCTATCTATCTATCAATCTATCTATCTATCTATCTCATTACATTTTCTTCTCACAGATATTATTCTGAATGGAACTTGCAATTCTTCCAATGGGGGGCATTGCAAATCTGGCACTCAATGCGACGGTGGTTTTTGTAGTAAGTAGATTAATGTACATATAGATATGTGCAATAGTTTCTTTTGTAATTTAATTCTAAAGTTAATGATGATTTTTCTTATTGAATTGAATGTGTGTCGAACTCTCTGAAGTATTAAGAACTACAATAAATAAGAATAGAACTTATCTAAAATGTCTTCAAACTTTTCAGTATCATATGTATAGACATACTGACTTATTGAAATAAAGATACATAGACACACACACACACACACACACACACACACACACACACACACACACACACACATATATATGGGGGTGGGAGAGAGAGAGAGATGGAGAGAGAGAGTGAGAGAGAGAGTGAGAGAACGTTTAAAGTCTGACCATATGAAGGAAACAATAATTAATGAATTATTTATGAATTTATAGTTTCCATGATTTTATTAATATATCTCTATTAAAGGAATGATTATAGATTAAATTATTAATTTCTATGTAGTAAATACATTATTAACTTACATTTATTTCGACAGAACTGAGTATTGGAGGGAATTGCACAATAAACCCACAGTTATGCATCACTGGAACAACTTGTGAAAATAGCACATGCAGTAAGAATTCCTCTTTATAAAGATTTGTATATTCAGAAGCAGTTACTTAATACATGCTTTTTCAATATCATTTCTTGATTTTGACAAAATTTGAGAAAGTATACAAAATAAAATTATTTTTCAGTAATCTCTTTAATAAAATCACTACTTTCCATATCTTTTCCTACTCATATTCCAAGTGTGACGTTCCGTACCTTGTTATTAGAATTCTACCATCCCTCATGGTATCCATCGAACGGTCCATCCATCCATCCTTCGGACCCTATATCATTATATAATTCAAACGATATTTCTGTCTGTATGGATGCATACCTTCTTTCCTACCTACCTAACTAAATTCAATCAATCAATCAATCAATCAATCAAACAATAATCAATCAATCAATCAATTAATCAAACAAACAAACAAACAATCAAACAATCAAACAATTAAACAATTAATCAATCAATCAATCAATCAATCAATCAATTTATATATCCCTCTATCTCTCTATTTATCATTATCTTTCTATCTCTCTACCTATCTACCTATATATCTATCAATCTCTCTCTCTCTCTCTCTCTCTCTCTCTCTCTCTCTCTCTCTCTCTCTCTCAACACTGAAACATTACATTTTCTTCTCACAGATATTATTCTGAATGGAACTTGCAATTCTTCCAATGCGGGGTATTGCAAATCTGGAACTCAATGCGACGGTGGTTTTTGTAGTAAGTAGATTTAATGTACATATAGATATGTGCAATAGTTTCTTTTGTAATTTAATTCTAAAGTTAATGATGATTTTTCTTATTGAATTGAATGTGTGTCGAACTCTCTGAAGTATTAAGAACTACAATAAATAAGAATATAACTTACCTAAAATTTCTTCAATCTTTATAGTATCATTTGTATAGACAAACATACAGATTGAAATAAGGATACATTAACAGACATATAGAAAGACATATATATATTTAGAGAGAGAGTGAGAGAGAGAAATAGAAAGATAGATAGAAAGTTTAAAGTCTGATCATATGATTGAAACATAATTAATGAATTATTTATTAATTTACAGTTTCCAAGATTTTATTAATATATATCTTTTAAAGTAATGATTATAAAGTAAATGATCCATTTCTCTCTAGTAAATACATTATTATCTTACTTTTATTTCGACAGAACTGAGTATAGGAGGGAATTGCACAATAAACCCACAGTTATGTATCACTGGAACAACTTGTGAAAATAGCACATGCAGTAAGTATTCCTCTTTATATAAATTTGTATATTCACAAACAGTTACTTAATATCTTTATTTCAATATATCTTGACTTTGACAGGATCAGAGAAATTTTATAAAATAAAATTATATTTTCATTAATCTCTCTAATAACATCATTACATTCCATATATTTTCCTACACATATTCAAATTGTGACGTTCTTTCACTTTTATTAGAATCCTACAATCCATCATGGCATCCATTGAGCGGTCCATTCATCCATCCTTCGGACCCATTATCATTATATTATTCAAACGATATTACTGTCTGTATGGATACATACATTCTTTCTTACCTACCAAACTACATTCATATCTATCTGTCAATAAATCATTCAGTTAATAAATAAATCAATCAATGAAACAAACAATCAATCAATGAAACAAACAATCAATCAATGAAACAAACAATCAATGAAACAAACAATCAATCAATGGAACAAACAATCAATCAATTAATCAATCTATCTATCAAACAATCAATCTATATATCTCTCTTTCTTTTTATATATCTACCTATCTATCTATCAATCGATCGATCGATCGATCGATCTATCTATCTATCTATCTATCTATCTATCTATCTATCTATCTATCTATCTATCTATCTATCTGTCTAATTATCTCTCTATCTATATATCTATATATCAATCTATATATAAATTTCTCTCTCTCTCTCTCTTCTCCTCTCTCTCTCTCTCTCATCTCTCTCTCTCTCTCTCTCTCTCTCTCTCTCCTATCTATCTCATTACATTTTCTTCTCACAGATATTATTCTGAATGGAACTTGCAATTCTTCCAATGGGGGGTATTGCAAATCTGGCACTCAATGCGACGGTGGTTTTTGTAGTAAGTAGATTAATGTACATATAGATATGTGCAATAGTTTCTTTTGTAATTTAATTCTAAAGTTAATGATGATTTTTCTTATTGAATTGAATGTGTGTCGAACTCTCTGAAGTATTAAGAACTACAATAAATAAGAATAGAACTTATCTAAAATGTCTTCAAACTTTTCAGTATCATATGTATAGACATACTGACTTATTGAAATAAAGATACATAGACACACACACACACACACACACACACACACACACACCACACACACACACACACACACACACACACACACACATATATGGGGGTGGGAGAGAGAGAGAGAGGATGGAGAGAGAGAGTGAGAGAGAGAGAGAGAGAGAGAGAGAGAGAGAGAGAGAGAGAGAGAGAACGTTTAAAGTCTGACCATATGAAGGAAACAATAATTAATGAATTATTTATGAATTTATAGTTTCCATGATTTTATTAATATATCTCTATTAAAGGAATGATTATAGATTAAATTATTAATTTCTATGTAGTAAATACATTATTAACTTACATTTATTTCGACAGAACTGAGTATTGGAGGGAATTGCACAATAAACCCACAGTTATGCATCACTGGAACAACTTGTGAAAATAGCACATGCAGTAAGAATTCCTCTTTATAAAGATTTGCATATTCAGAAGCAGTTACTTAATACATGCTTTTTCAATATCATTTCTTGATTTTGACATAATTTGAGAAATTATACAAAATAAAATTATTTTTCCAGTAATCTCTTTAATAAAATCACTACTTTCCATATCTTTTCCTACTCATATTCCAAGTGTGACGTTCCGTACCTTGTTATTAGAATTCTACCATCCCTCATGGTATCCATCGAACGGTCCATCCATCCATCCTTCGGACCCTATATCATTATATAATTCAAACGATATTTCTGTCTGTATGGATGCATACCTTCTTTCCTACCTACCTAACTAAATTCAATCAATCAATCAATCAAACAATAATCAATCAATCAATCAATTAATCAAACAAACAAACAAACAATCAAACAATCAAACAATTAAACAATTAATCAATCAATCAATCAATCAATCAATCAATTTATATATCCCTCTATCTCTCTATTTATCATTTACCTATCTACCTATATATCTATCAATCTCTCTCTCTCTCTCTCTCTCTCTCTCTCTCTCTCTCTCTCTCTCTCTCTCTCTCTCTCTCTCTCTCTCTCTCTCTCTAAACACTGAACCATTACATTTTCTTCTCACAGATATTATTCTGAATGGAACTTGCAATTCTTCCAATGCGGGGTATTGCAAATCTGGAACTCAATGCGACGGTGGTTTTTGTAGTAAGTAGATTAATGTACATATAGATATGTGCAATAGTTTCGTTTGTAATTTAATTCTAAAATTAATCATAATTTTTGTTATTAAATTGAATGCGTGTCTAACACTCTGATGTATTATTAATTACAATAAATAACTGATAACCTACCTAAAATTTCTTCAATCTTCATAGTAAATTATTTGTAGACAATCATATAGATTGAAATAAAGATATATACAGATCGATAGAAAGATATATATATATATATATATATATATATATATATATATAATATATATATATATATATATATATATATATATAATATATATAAATATATCGAGAGAGAAAGAGAGAGAGAGAGAGAGAGAGAGTGAGAGAGAGAGAGATTTAGAAAGATATATAGAATGTTTAAAGTGTTGACAAATGATGGAAACTATAAATTATGAATTATTTAATGATTTATTTTTTCCATGATTTTATTAATTTTTTTATTTATTAATGAAAGGATTATAGACTAAATGCTTAATTTCTTACTAGTAAATATATTATTAACTTATATTTTATTTCAACAGAACTGAGTATTGGAGGGAATTGCTCAATAAACCCACAGTTATGCTCCACTGGAACAACATGTGAAAATGGCACATGCAGTAAGAATTCCTCTTTATATAAATTTGCATATTCACAAGCAGTTACTTAATATCTTTGTTTCAATATCATATTTTGATTTTGACAGAAATAAATTTTACAAAATACAATTATATTTTCATTAATCTCCCTAATAAAATAATATATCATTACATTCCATATGATTTCCTACACATATTACAAGTGTGACGTTCCATCTCTTGTTATAATAATCCTACCATCCATCATGATATCCCTTCGTACGGTCCATCAATCCATTCTTCGGACCAGAAATCGTTACATTCTTCAATCGATATTTATATCTACTTTTTTACCTACCAAACTACATTCATATCAAATCAATCAATCAATCAAACAATAAATCAATCAATCAGTCAAACAATCAAACAAATAATCAATCAATCAATAAATATATCAATCAATTATTCTATCTATCTATCTATCTATCTATCTATCTATCTATCTATCTATCTATCTATCTATCTATCTATCTATCTATCTATCTATCATCTATCTATCGATTGATCTATCAATCTATCTATCTATCGATCTAACATTATATCTGACACTCAATCATTACATTTTCTTGTCACAGATATTATTCTGAATGGAACTTGCAATTCTTCCAATGCGGGGTATTGCAAATCTGGCACACAATGCGACCGGTGGTTTTTGTAGTAAGTAGATTAATGTACATATAGAAATGTGCAATAGTTTCGTTTCTAATTTATTTCTAAAATTAATGAAGATTTTTGTTATTAAATTGAATGTGACGAACACTCTGATGGTATTAAGAACTACAATAAATAAGAATAGAAATTACCTAAAATGTTCCTAATATCTTTTAGTATCATATGTATAGACATACAGACAGATATTATATATATATTTATTTATTTATATTTATATGAGAGAGAGAGAGAGAGAGAGAGAGAGAGAGAGAGAGAGAGAGAGAGAGAGAGAGAGAGAGAGAGATTTAAAAAGATAGATAGAAAGTTTAAACTGTGACAAATTATGGAAACTATAAATAATGATTTATTGATTTATTGTTTCCGTGATTTTATTAATTTTTTATTTATTAATGAAAGGATTAAAGTGTAAATGTTTAATTTCTTACGAGTAAATACTTTATTAACTTATACTTATTTCGACAGAACTGAGTATTGGAGGGAATTGCACAATAAACCCACAGTTATGCTCCACTGGAACAACTTGTGAAAATGCCACATGCAGTAAGAATTCCTCTTTATATAAATGTGCATATTTATTAGCAGTAACTTAATATCTTTGTTTTCAATATCATATCTTGATTTTGACAGGATCAGAGAAATTTTACAAAATAAAATTATATTTTCATTAATCTCTATAATAATATCACTACATTCCACATGATTTGGGAAACAAATTCCAAGTGTGACGATACATCTCTTGTTATTAGAATTCTTTCATTCCATCATGGTATATATCGAACGGTCCCTTAATCCATCCTTCGGAACCTAAATCTTATATTCTGCAATTGATATTTCTGTCTGTGTTGATACATACCTACTTTCCTACCTACTTAGAACATTCATATCTATCAGTCAATCAACCAATCAATCATTCAATGAATCAATGAATCATTCAATCAACCAATTAATCACTCACTCAATCACTCACTCAATCACTCTCACAATCAATCAATCAGTCAATCAGTCAATCAATCAATCAATCTATATATCATTCTATCTATCTATTATCTATCTAAATATCTATCTATCTCTCATTCTATTTATCTATCAACCTATCTATCTATTTATCTATCTATCTAACATCGAATCATTACATTGTCTTCTCACAGATATTAATCTGAATGGAACTTGCAATTCTTCCAATGCTGGGTATTGCAAATCTGGCACTCAATGCGACGACGGTTTTTGTAGTAAGTAGATTAATGTACATATAGATATGTGCAATAGTTTCGTTTAATTTATTTCTAAAGTTAATGATGATTTTTTTTATTCAATTGAATATGTCTCGAACACTCTGATGTATTTACAGCTATAATAAATAAGAATAGAACTTACCTAAAATTTCTTTATAGTATAATGTGTATAGACAAACAAGATTGAAATAAAGATAAATAGATAGATAGATAGAAAGAGAGAGGAGAGAGAGAGAGAGTGAGAGAGATAATTAGAGTGAGAGATAAAAAGGTTAAAGTGTGGCCAAATGAGAGAAACAATAAATAATGAATTATTTATTAATTTATGGTTTCCTTCATTATATTAATATATATTTATTAAAGTAATGATTGTAGAGTAAATGATTAATTTCTTCTAGTAAATACATTATTAACATGCTTTAATTTCGACAGAACTGAGTATTGGAGGGAATTGCACAATAAACCCACAGTTATGCGTCACTGGAACAACTTGTGAAAAAAGCACATGCAGTAAATATTCCTCTTTTTATAAATTTGTCTATTCACAAGCAGTTACTTAATATCTTTTCTTTCAAAATCATATCTTAACTTTGACAGGAACAGAGTAAGTTTACAAAATAAAATTATATTTTCATTAATCTCTATAATAATATCACTACATAAAATGATTTCCTTCACATATTCCAAATGTGAAATTCCATCACTTGTTATTATAATCCTACCATCCATCAAGGTATCCAGGGAACTGTCCATCAATCCATCCTTCGGACACTAATTCGTTACTTTCTTCAATCGATATTTCTATCTGTGTTGATACATACCTACTTTCCTACCTACCGAACAAATTCATATCAATCAATCAATCAATTAATCAAACAATCAATCAACCAAATAATCAATCAATCTATATATGATTCTAACAGTCTATCTATCTCTCTATATAACTTACTATCTCTCTATCTATCAACCTATCTATGTATCTATGTATCTATCTATCTATCTATCTATCTATATATCTATCAATCATCCTCATATCTATCAATCTATCTATCGTTCTATCTATCTAACTATTTATCTATCTATCTATCTATCTATCTATCAATCCTCCTCCTATCTATCAATCTATCTATCTATCTATCTATCCATCGATATATCTTTCTATCTTAGACTGAATCATACATTTCCTTATTACAGATATTATTCTGAATGGAACTTGCAATTCTTCCAATGCGGGGTATTGCAAATCTGGCACACAATGCGACGGTGGTTTTTGTAGTAAGTAGATTAATGTACATATAGATATGTGCAATAGTTTCGTTTGTAATGTAATTATAAAATTAATGATGATTGTTGTTATATAACTTACCTAAAATTTCTTCAATCTTTATATTATCATACGTATAGACATACAGACAGATTGAAATAAAGATATATATATATAAAACGAGAGAGAGAGAGAGAGAGAGAGAGAGAGAGAGAGAGAGAGAGAGAGAGAGAGAGAGAGAGAGAGAGAGAGAGAAATACTTAGAAAAATAGATTGAAAGTTTAAAGTGTGGCCAAATGAAGGAAACAATAAATAATGAATTATTTATTGATTTCTTGGTTCCATGATTTTATTAATGTATATTTATTAAAGAAAGGATTATAGTGTAAATGCTTAATTTCTTACTATTAAATACATTATTAACTTATATTTATTTGACAGAACTGAGTATTGGAGGGAATTGCACAATAAACCCACAGTTATGCGTCATTGGAACAACTTGTGAAAATAGCACATGCAGTAAGTATTCCTCTATATATAAATTTGTATATTCACAGTTACTTAATCAATTAATCAAACAATCAATCAATCAATCAATTAGTCTGTCTATCTCTCTATCTCACTATATAATTTTCTATCTTTTTATCTATCAACCTACCTACCTATCTATCTATCTATCTATCTATCTATCTATCTATCTATCTATCTATCTATCTATCTATCTATCTATCTATCTATCTATCTATCTATCTATCAATCTATCTAGCCTATCTATCGATCTAACTTTCTATCTTACACTCAACCATTACATTTTCTTCTCACAGATATTAATCTGAATGGAACTTGCAATTCTTCCAATGCGGGGTATTGCAAATCTGGCACACAATGCGACGGTGGTTTTTGTAGTAAGTATAAGTATATATAAAGAGAGAGAGAGAGAAGAGAGAGAAGGAGAGAGAGAAAGACAGATAGAATGTTTAAAGTGTGACAAATGATAGAAACTATAAATTATGAATTATTTATTGATTTATAGTTTCCATAATTTTATTAATGTATATTTATTAAAGAAAGCATTATAGAATGAATGCTTAATTTCTTACTAGGAAATACATTATTAACTTATATTTATTTCAACAGAACTGAGTATTGGAGGGAATTGCATAATAAACCCAATGTTATGCATCACTGGAACAACTTGTGAAAATGGCACATGCAGTAAGAATTCCTCTTTATATAAATTTGCACATTCACAAGCAGTTACTTAATATCTTTGTTTTCAATATCATATCTTGACTTTGACAGGATCAGATAAATTTTACAAAATAAAATTATAGTTTCATTAATCTCTCTAATAATATCACTACATTCCATATGATTTCCTACACATATTCCAAGTGTGATTTTCCATCGCTTGTTATTAGAATCCTACAATCTACCAATCAATCAGTTAATCTACCAATCAATCATTCAAGGAAACTTTGAATCATTCAGTCAATCAATTAGTCAATCAATCAACCATCCAATCATTCAATCACTCACTCACTCATTCTCTCACTCACTCACTTACTCAATCAATCAATCAGACAATCAATCAATCAATTAATATATCAATCAATTAGTCTATCTCTCTCTCTATCTCACTATAATACTTTCTATCTCTCTATCTCTCAACCTACCTATCTATTTATCTCTCTCTCTCTCTCTCTCTCTCTCTCTCTCTCTATCTATCTATCTATCTATCTATCCATATCTATCTATGCATATCTATCTATCCATATCTATCTATCTATCTATCTATATCTATCTATCAATTTTTCTATCAATCGATATATCTATCGATCTAACTTTCTATCTTACACTCAATCATTACATTTCCTTGTCACAGATATTATTCTGAATGGAACTTGCAATTCTTCCAATGCGGGGTATTGCAAATCTGGGACACAATGCGACGGTGGTTTTTGTAGTAAGTAGATTACTGTACATATAGATATGTGCAATAGTTTCGTTTGTAATATAATTCTAAAATTAATGATGATATTTTTATTAAATTGAATGTGTGTGGAACACTCTGATGTATTAAGAACTATAATAAATAAGAATAGAACTTACCTAAAATTACTTCAATCTTTATAGTATCATACGTATAGATATACTGAAGTATTGAAATAAAGATATATATATATATATATATATATATGGAGAGAGACACAGAGAGAGAGAGAGAGAGAAAGAGAGAGAGAAAGAGAAAGAGAAAGAGAAAATTTAAAGTGCGGACAAATGGTGGAAACTATAATTTATGAATTATTTATTGATTTATAGTTGCCATGATTTTATTAATTTTTTTATTTATTAATGAAAGGATTATAGTGTAAATGATTACTTTTTTAAAAGTAAAAACATTAGTAACTCATATTTATTTCGACAGAACTGAGTATTGGAGGGAATTGCTCAATAAACCCACAGTTATGCACCACTGGAACAACTTGTGAAAATGGCACATGCAGTAAGAATTCCTCTCTATATAAATTTGTATATTCATAAACAGTTACTTAATATCTTTGCTTTCAATATCATATCTTGACTTTGACAGGATCAGATAAATTTTACAAAATAAAATTATAGTTTCATTAATCTCTCTAATAATATCACTACATTCCATATGATTTCCTACACATATTCCACGTGTGAAATTCCATCTCTTGTTATTAGAATCATCCATCCATCATGGTATATATCGAACGTTCCATCAATCCATCTTTCGGACCCTAAATCGTTACTTTCTACAATCGATATTTCTGTGTTGATATATGCCTACTTTCCTACCTACCAAAGGATATTCATATCTATCAATCAATCAGTTAATCAACCAATCAATCATTCAAGGAATCAATGAATCATTCAATGAATCAGTCAATCAATCAACCAACCAATCAATCAGTCTCACTAAATCACTCACTCACTCACTCACTCACTCACTCACTCAATCAATCAATTAATCAATCAATCAATCAAACAATCAATATATTAATCAATTAGTCTATCTATCTCACTATATAACTTTCTATCTTTTATCTATCTATCTATCTAATTTTTTTCCAACTAATTATCAATCTAGCCTCCTATCTATCTATCTATCTAACTTTCTAGCTTACACTGAATCATTACATTTCCTTGTCACAGATATTATTCTGAATGGAACTTGCAATTCTTCCAATGCGGGGTTTTGCAAATCTGGGACACAATGCGACGGTGGTTTTTGTAGTAAGTAGATTAATGTACATATAGATATGTGCAATAGTTTCGTTTGTAATTTAATTCTAAAATTAATGATGACTTTTGTTATTAATTTGAAGGTGTGCCGAACACTATGATGTATTATAAACTACAATAAATAAGAATAGAACTTACCTAAAATGTCTTCAATCTTTATAGTATCATATGTATAGACATAGAGAAGTATTGAAATAAAGATACATAGACATATATATATATATATATGTATGTATGAAGAGAGACAGAGAGAGAGAGAAAGTGAGAGAGAGAGAAAGAGAAAGAGAAATAGAAAATTTGAAGTGTGGACAAATGGTGGAAACTATAATTTATGAATTATTTATTGATTGATAGTTTCCATGATTTTATTCATTTTTTATTTATTAATGAAAGGATTATAGTGTAAATGATTACTTTTTTAATAGTAAAAACATTAGTAACTCATATTTATTTCGACAGAACTGAGTATTGGAGGGAATTGTTCAATAAACCCACAGTTATGCACCACTGGAACAACTTGTGAAAATGGCACATGCAGTAAGAATTCCTCTCTATATATCTCTATATAAATGTGTATATTCATAAACAGTTACTAAATACCTTTGTTTTCAATATCATATCTTGTCTTTGACAGGATCAGATGAATTTTACAAAATAAAATTATAGTTTCTTTAATCTCTCTAATAATATCACTACATTCCATATGATTTCCTACACATATTCCAAGTGTGAAATTCCATCTCTTGTTATTAGAATCATCCATCCATCATGGTATATATCGAACGTTCCATCAATCCATCTTTCGGACCCTAAATCGTTACTTTCTACAATCGATATTTTTGTGTTGATATATGCCTACTTTCCTACCTACCAAAGGATATTCATATCTATCAATCAATCAGTTAATCAACCAATCAATCATTCAAGGAATCAATGAATCATTCAATGAATCAGTCAATCAATCAACCAACCAATCAAACAGTCTCACTAAATCACCCACTCACTCACTCACTCACTCACTCAATCAATCAATTAATCGATCAAAAAAGCAAACAATCAATATATTAATCAATTAGTCTATCTATCTCACTATATAACTTTCTATCTTTTTATCTATCTATCTATCTATCTATCTATCTATCTATTTATCTATCTAATTTTTTTCCAACTAACTATCAATCTAGCCTCCTATCTATCTATCTATCTATCAATCTATCTATATCTTCCTATCTTACACTGAATCATTACATTTCCTTGTCACAGATATTATTCTGAATGGAACTTGCAATTCTTCCAATGCGTGGTATTGCAAATCTGGGACACAATGCGACGGTGGTTTTTGTAGTAAGTAGATTAATGTACATATAGATATGTGCAATAGTTTCGTTTGTAATTTAATTCTAAAATTAATGATGATTTTTGTTATTAATTTGAATGTGTGCCGAACACTCTGATGTATTAAAAACTACAATAAATAAGAATAGAACTTACCTAAAATGTCTTCAATCTTTATAGTATCATATGTATAGACATAGAGAAGTATTGAAATAAAGATACATAGACAGATATATATATATATATATATACATATATGGAGAGAGAGAGAGAGAGAGAGAGAGAGAGAGAGAGAGAGAGAGAGAGAGAGAGAGAGAGAGAGAGAGAGAGAGAGAGAGAGAGAGAGAGAGAGAGAGAGAAATAGAAAATTTAAAAGTGTGGACAAATGGTGGAAACTATAAATTATGAATTAGTTATTGATTTATAGTTTCCATGATTTTATTCATTTTTTTAAATTTATTAATGAAAAGATTATAGTGTAAATGATTACTTTTTTACTAGTAAAAACATTATTAACTCATATTTATTTCGACAGAACTGAGTATTGGAGGGAATTGCTCAATAAACCCACAGTTATGCACAACTGGAACAACTTGTGAAAATGGCACATGCAGTAAGAATTCCTCTTCACAAACAGTTACTTAATATCTTTGCTTTCAATATCATATCTTGACTTTGACAGGATCAGATAAATTTTACAAAATAAAATTATAGTTTCATTAATCTCTCTAATAATATCACTATATTCCATATGATTTCCTTCACATATTCCAAGTGTGAAATTCCATCTCTTGTTATTAGAATCATCCATCCATCATGGTATATATCGAACGTTCCATCAATCCATCTTTCGGACCCAAAATGGTTACTTTCTTCAATCGATATTTCTGTGTTGATATATGCCTACTTTCCTACCTACCAAAGGATATTCATATCTATCAATCAATCAGTTAATCAACCAATCAATCATTCAAGGAATCATTGAATCATTCAATGAATCAATTAGTCAATTAATCAACCAACCAATCAATACCTCACTCACTAAATCAATGCCTCACTCACTATTTCACTCACTCACTAACTCACTCACTCACTCAATCAATATATTAAGCAATTAGTCTATCTATCTCACTATATAACTTTATATTTTTATCTATCTATCTATCTATTTATCTATCTATCTATCTATCAATCTAGCCTCCTATCTATCTATCTATCTAACTTTCTAGCTTACACTGAATCATTACATTTCCTTGTCACAGATATTATTCTGAATGGAACTTGCAATTCTTCCAATGCGGGGTATTGCAAATCTGGGACACAATGCGACGGTGGTTTTTGTAGTAAGTAGATTAATGTACATATAGATATGTGCAATAGTTTCGTTTGTAATTTAATTCTAAAATTAATGATGATTTTTGTTATTAATTTGAATGTGTGCCGATCACTCTGATGTATTGAAAACTACAATAAATAAGAATAGAACTTATCAAAATTTCTTCAATCTTTATTGTATCATATGTATAGACATACTGACTTATTGAAATAAAGATATATAGACAGATATATATATATATATATATATATATATATATGGAGAGAGAGAGAGAGAGAGAGAGAGAGAGAGAGAGAGAGAGAGGGAGAGAGAGAGAGAGTTTAAAATGTGGTCAAATGGTGGAAACTATAAATTATGAATTATTTATTGATTTCTAGTTTCCATGATTTTATTCATTTTTTATTTATTAATGAAATGATTATAGAGTTAATGATTAATTTCTTACTAGTAAATACATTATTAGCTTCTATTTATTTCGACAGAACTGAGTATTGGAGGGAATTGCACAATAAACCCACAGTTATGCATCACTGGAACAATTTGTGAAAAAAGCACATGCAGTAAATATTCCACTTTTTTATAAATTTGCATATTCACAAGCAGTTACTACTATCTTTTGTTTCAAAACCATATCTTGACTTTGACAGGAACAGAGTAATTTTACAAAATAAAATTATATTTTCATTAATCTCTATAATAATATCACTACATTCCATACGATTTGCTTCCCATATTCCGAGTGTGACGTTCCATCTCTTGTTATTATAATTCTACCATCCATCATGATATCCATCGAACGGTCCATCAATCAATCCTTCGGACCCTAATTCGTTACAATCTTCAATCGATATTTCTATCTGTGTTGATACATACCTACTTTCCTACCTACCAAACTACATTCATATCAATCAATCAATCAATCAATTAAGTAAACACACATTCAATCAGTCAACCAACCAATCAATCAATCAATATATCGATCAATCAGTCTATAGAACTTTCTATCTCTTTATCTGTCAACCCATCTATCTATCGTTCTTTCGTTCTTTCGTTCTATCTATCTATCTATCTATCTATCTATCTATCTATCTATCTATCTATCTATCTATCTATCTATCTATCTATCTATCTATCTAACTTTCTAACTTTCTATCTTACACTCAACCATTACATTTTCTTCTCACAGATATTATTCTGAATGGAACTTGCAATTCTTCCAATGCGGGGTATTGCAAATCTGGGACACAATGCGACGGTGGTTTTTGTAGTAAGTGGATTAGTGTACATATAGATATGTGCAATAGTTTCGTTTGTAATTTAATTCTAATATTAATGATAATTTTTGTTATTAAATTTAATGTGTGTCGAACTCTCTGATGTATTAAGAACTTCAGTAAATAAGAATAGAACTTACCTAATATTTCTTCAATATTTATAGTATCATACGTATAGACATACAGACAGATTGAAATAAAGATACATAGACAGATATATATATATATATATATATATATATAGAGAGAGAGAGAGAGAGAGAGAGAGAGAGAGAGAGAGAGAGAGAGAGAGAGAGAGAGAAGGTGAGAGAGATAATTAGATAGAGAGATATAAATTTTAAAGTTTGGTAAAATGACGGAAACAATAAATAATGAATTATTTATTAATTTATAGTTTCCATGATTATATTAATATATATTTATTAAAATAATGATTATAGAGTAAATGATTCATTTCTCTCTAGTAAATACATTATTAACTTACATTTATTTCGACAGAACTGAGTATTGGAGGGAATTGCACAATAAACCCACAGTTATGCATCACTGGAACAACTTGTGAAAAAAGCACATGCAGTAAATATTCCTCTTTTTATAAATTTGCAAGTTCACAAGCATTTACTTAATATCTTCTTTTTCAAAACCATATCTTGACTTTGACAGGATCAGAGTAAGTTTACAAAATAAAATTATTTTTTCATTAATATTTCTCATAACATCACTATATTCCATATGTCTTCCAACACATATTCCAAGTGTGACTTTCCATCACTCGTTATTAGAATCCTACCATCTATCCATCCTTCGGACCCTATATCATTACATTCTTCAAACGATATTTCTGTCTGTATGGATACATACCTACTTTCCTATCTACCAAACTACATTCATATCAATCAATCAATCAATCAATCAATCAGTCAATCAATCAATCAATCAATCAATCAATCTCTCTCTCTCTCTCTCTACCTCCCTCCCTACCTCCTTATCTCTCTCTCTCTCTCTCTATCTATCTATCTATCTATCTATCTATATATCTATCTATCTATCTATCTATCTATCTATCTATCTATCTATCTATCTATCTATCTCTTTCATCCACACGTATCTGTGATATATAACTGTATTCACACAACATACAAAATCTTTATTAAATGTATATATCTTTATACATGACATGATACACATACACTAGGTCAAACACACGTCTGTCCTAAACTAAATGAAATTTGGTGAACAAAATTTATGTTTAACATATACATATGCGTTAATTCGTTCATAGTTTTTCCCCTTAGTCTACACTTGCCCAATCTGTGAAATACAAAATGTTTTTGACTCCTCGCTTTTCTCATGACAATACACAAATCTGTTCCCCTTGATGTTATATATACTGTTTCCTGTGAATATCGTATTAGTGCTTTTTTCAGTCGTATTTATAAAATTTTCACATGCCCCTGCTTCCTACCTATTCAACCTACATCACCAGAGGAAATCATATCTCAGTATATGGGCATTGAGACCCGGTTAACAAGTTACTTTTCACTATCCTTCACCTTTCAACTGTCCATGCATGATGGTCGAGTGACCTATATCTTAAGTGCATAACAAAGGTAGGTATTGCACCACAGATCACAAGGATCGCTAAAGGTATGGCATAGAAAAAATTGAGAATGTTAATTAATAAAATTCTTTTAACCAGGCAAAATTTGCCTTGACTTCTAACACCACCACCCCTAACTGAACCAACCTATTAGGTTAATAAGTATTCGCAAATTATGAGGAAGACAGAATCAACTTAGAATTAGAAATAACAGAAATGACAATCATGAAAAATGTGTTTAACTATGCCTCAAGTAGTCCGCACCTACATTCAATGTTTCCTTGATGTAATGAATGTTGACATCATATTGCATTAGGAACAAAGACTAATGCATTAACCATTTATTGGTATACTTCGCTTGGCTCAATAATGCCAACACTTGATAATCACATTTGGTCACCAACGACCTCAAGTACAATGAATTTCCAGATGGCTCACACAATTGCAAGACACTCCTTTTCGCTAGACGAATATCTCTTTTCAGCTTCCAGTAGTTTAGGCTTGTGCATGAGATGGGACGCTTCACCACATCATGTTCTTGTAATAGCATGCCCCCTAGGCCTGTATTACTAGTGTCAAATCTCAATAAAAATGGTTTGAAAAGGTCAGGCAATCTGACTACAAGATCTGAAGTTAACTGAGCTTTAATGTGTCAAAAGCCTTTTTGCTTTGGTCCATACGATTTTTGTTGGCATATTTCTTTTGTTAGATCTGTTAATGGACTGGCAATCACACTGACATTAGGTACAAACTTGTGATAGTAGTTCACGAGTCCTTAAAAGCTTCTAACCTGTATCTTAGTTTCAGGTTTTAATGTCCTTTTTAACTGCTCAATTATGCCTCATATGGTGACATTGACCCCTGACTTTCAAATCAACCTTTCAAATGCATCCCTTAACAAAGCCAAATGTGAATCCCAGGTTTCAGTGCCTAAGATTAGATCATCCACAAAGTTCTCAATGCCATGGCCCTGCAGTGGTTCTAATAATGCTTGCATCATTTTAGAAAACACACTCAGCACATTTGATACTCTGAACAGCATTACATTCCAAGTATAATTCAGAATCGGTGTAGTGAAGGCTAGTATGTGGTAGTCTGATTCCTTTACCTTTATTTTCCAGAAACCACATGATAAATCTATTTTAGTAAAGTACCACAAGGTAGAGAGTTTGATACATAAACATTCATGGTCTGGCATCTCCTCATAAATTCGATCACCTGATTGAGTTTACAGTAATTGATGCAAAACCAGAATTACTTGTTGTGCTTTTTAATAAGCACTATTGCCGATCCATATGCACTATCTGCCTTTTCAATGATGTTGAGTTCTAGCATTGTCTTTATTTCTTTCAATTTTAGCATGGGGCAATGAATATGGTTTTAATCATATAGGTTTTTTTGTCCATCACTTTCAGGAAAATTCAGTCAGATCTGTCAGCCCTGGTTTATTGGTTAACGTTGATGCAATACTCTCTAACATTCTGTTCACCTTTCTCTTCTGCCCATCTGTAGGGTGTCATTTATTTTTACATCCCTACTCATTTCGTCCATCTTTAGTGGACAGTTTGGCACAGTGTTGTCTACACTAACAGTCGTTTCATCCTCCTCTATAATCAATGTTGTGACAATTAAGATTGTCAGTGTTTGGCTATCTTTGTGGTCCACATACCTTTATAGTAGATTTATGTGGAAGATTTTCTCTTTCTTCTGCAGCTGAATTTTGTAATTCATTCCACTCAATTTGTCAATAATGGAAAAGTGTCCCTCCAGCATATCTATAATTTATTGTGCAGTTCTGGGAGTAATAACAACTCTGTCATTTATTTTGAGATGTTTTGGGTTTATTTTTTCCAATTATAGTATTTTGCCTGCATAGTTTGCACAACATCTAAGTTTTCACATATCAACCAACCTACTGTTTCAAGACAGTTACGTAAGTCTGTGACATACTCATAAGTAATCTTCACTTCGTCTGTCTCCTCATCAGTCCACACGCCTTCAAAATCGCTAGCAGTCACCTAACAGTGCATTCATACAGCAATTCAAAAGGAGAAACCCCAGTTGATGCTTGTGGCACTTTCTGATATGTGAATAGTAGTGCTCGGATGTAATGGTCCAAGTCTTTTGATTTTTCATCAGATAACTTTTTAAGGGCAGTTTTCAATGTCCCATTGAATTTCTCGATGAGCCCATTACTCTGGGGATGGTAATTTGTGCAGTTATGATGTTCTTTCAATAGCAGTGAAGCACATTCCACATTACACTCCCCAAATTTGTGTCCCTTGATCGGTCAGAATTTCTTATGGAACCCCTACCTGGCTCCAGATTTCAAACAAAGCCCTTGTAACTGTTCAAGTCTTGATGTTCCTCAGTGAGACAGCATCTGCAAACCTTGTTGCATAAGCAATGGTCATTACTATATGTCATGGTAAAAGCATGGAGCCAAAATTAAATTAGTTTCACAGTCTTCACAAGACCATTAACGGAATAAGGGAAGTAACTGTGTATGCCCCAGCACATATGTGACTTTTAATTTGTTCACCAGGTTTTATTTAGTTTCGGCAGACGTGTGTAGACATAGTGTACATGTATTATGTCATACACACACACACACACACACACACACACACACACACACACACACACACACACACACACACACACACATATATTTAAGAATGATTATATATATATATATGTATTGAATGAATGCAGTTTATTCATAAATGTGCATGTATACACATGTATGCTTGTTGACAAGACAAATAGAAAATATTAGCCACTTTTTGCTTGAGCTAGAAAGTACTTGCAGTTATAATCATGTGCATCAGCAAATTAAGATCACAAGGTGTAAAGCTTCTACAACCTTCTGGAACTCTCAGAAATGGGAAATAAGGAGGAAGGAGATATTAGAATTTTCATGAGAATGGAAAGTTTACGTGAAGACAGTAACTTCATTTTGTGGTGAAACTTCGTATAAAGGAAATTTTGTTGTGCTTGCTAAGGATAGTTGGGAATATGTCTTTCCAACTGTTTCTTCATCTGTCGGCCACCAAGTATTAGAACATTGAGACAACTTGTTCAAATACATCATGGCAAAGTGAAAAGTTCATTCTTCAGGACAGCATATGTATGCAACATCATTTGCATACAGTTAATGACAGACGAGTCATTCATTCTCTCTGTCTGAGCGTTGTTATGAAAGTTCTATATGCTGCTGAGGAGGCTGGTAATTTCGGAATCCTATGGATTCAAAAGTTACTACATCCATAGACATGAGGACATGTTCACTCAGGAATCTACTTGGCAATCTACTGGTAATGACAGACGTCACTGAGGTAACCCATAATACACAGTGACCAGAGAAATCAGCAATAATTACCATTGTTGGCATCAGGCAAAACCCATAGGTCCACCCATATGAGATCTGGATCACAACGGCCTGATCTTCAAATCATTGTTGCAAGCAATGCTATGAATTGCATTATCCTTCTTCAAATCAACACTGTGAGCTGACATTACAACCTACATCACTCATAACCATGTATATTTTTTGATAAATTGTTTTTCATGTTAGCAGTGTGATTTAGCACATTAAAAATGTATTTACTTTTATTTTCATTTTTTTTAATTTCATCATTTTCATACCCCCTTCCCTAGAGTGTATGACATTGAAAAGGTGTAGGTCTGATTTAACCACTGTATGAAAGAGAAATGCCCTATTTGGTTAATAAAACGTAATTCACACTTTCTAAAACTCGTTATTCACAGTTTTTGAGAGGGGTGAAAAAGTTTGTATTTGTATTTTTTTGTTTCATTCACTTGTTTGTCCAATACTCATTACAATAATATTTGCACACTCGCACACACAGCCAATAAAATGTTCCTATGCATGACAGAATAAACATCAATGGTGTCTGTCTTGTGTCTTTCGTAAAATCTTTAAGACAATATATTACTGGCACATGCTATGAGCTGCACACTCCTTCAACAGAGAGAGAGATATATACATTGTAGCAGTTAAACGAGACCCCCCCCAGTCATGACAATATATAATGATTACCTTTACTGGATGCAGGAATTAAGGGCACAACTAAATTCATAGCTACCCACTTGAATGGTATTGTATGGTGGCTGTTCTTTGATGCAGATCACAAGATAGGATATATCTTCTTAGATCTATTGTCACTCCTGTATAGTAAAAGTAATGAGTGACCTGGGCGATGGTTTTCTCCACACCCATATGTGCACTCACCAAACCTACATGCACAAGTCATAACAAATCAATGCACTCTGACTGTGACACTATCAGTTATTTGCAGAATTTCACCTCCACCCTTGAGTATTGGTAGATGATGCCACATTTTATCACTATGCTTACTATTGGGTTCAGATTCACTGATGCATTTTCTTTAACGGGTATGGCTTGCTCCCATTATTTGTAAAGCATTTCATCTTCGGCTTGTAATTGTTTTATTTTGCCACAAACTAATTTGCTGACTGCAGGTGTAGCAGTCTTAGGTGCGACCTCAGCCTTCCTATCTCCTATTCTCATCACTGCACTGATGGCAGCATGGCAGGTACTGGGGTTCCTACAATGCAATACATATTTGCACCCTAAAAGCACATCATAAATCAAATCTTTAATGACTACTGCTTTCACATTTCTGCTTACAAAATCCTACTTACTTTGGACCTCTGCTACTGGTAGTGTTTCTTTGCTTCCATTCACAAAATTAACTTGTGCCAAGTCCCAGGTGTAATCATTATCGTTCACCAGAAATGCATTAACTATCATGTCTAATTTGCAGCCAGTGTTGAGTAATGTGGTAGCTTCCGTTTCATTCATTTCTACCTTGACAACATTTGACCTGGTTGGGTCATGACCTTGCAAGGTTACATCATGCACTTTAACTTGCTTCTGTCATGGGCAATTCCATGAAAAATGCCCATTTTCACTACAGTTATAGCAGGATATACATTTTTGGTTCTGTTTCTGTTCTGAGCCAGATTGCTTCCTTTCATGCTTGACCACTCTGTCATCACTCTTTCTCCTCTCTCTCCAATTATTGTTCACATCTTCATTCCCTTTCTTTTTGTAAATGCTCATTTGAACATGGTTTGCAATAATGAATGTATGATGGCCTTGTACACACTTCATAGTACCAGATGGCTACCCTACCAATTTTATCTAATGAGGATAAATTCCTTTCTGCTAAAAAGATTAAACATCAAATTTGTAAGTACTAATGACTAATTCTGTAATCATTTCCTCTCGGATTCCATTGTAAGTCTGAGGGACTTCCACTAGAATCCATCTATTTTTGGAAAAGATCTATTACACACATAACATATTGCATGTGTCTTTGGTATGCTGTTTCACTGCTTGTCTGAATTTTCAACTGTAAGTGTCAATGGTAAATGTATAACATTTGAATAGAGCAGTTTTTACTCTATGAAAATTATCTTATTCATTATCATCTAGATTATTGTTCTCATCATTTGTGCTACCCTGTAGTAACCCTGATAAGTGAGTGGCTCAGAGTTTCTGCAGAATTTTGTTAGCTTTGGCAATTTTTTCAAAAGTGGAAAGTATCTGTGTGGTCGTTTTGTTCATAGAAGGGTAACATATGTATATCTGTAGGATACATTTCTCGCTTACACCCTAGAACATCACCAAAATGTGAACTCCACTCACTATTTTCCTGACTTTCAATCACTAAGTGCTTTAAGGCTAGAATATGTTCCTGTTCTAGTCATTGGCATTAAGTTCATTTTCAGCTTTTAATCTTTTAGCCTCAATCACTCATTATTTTTTTTAGCCTCTGTTCTTTTAGCTTTGTGTGCTTCTACACATTCTTCTCATGCCCTATCTGCTTGTTCTATTTCAAGTTTATCAAATTTGGTCTTTTAGTTTGTTCCTTATCCTTATATCCAAACAAACCACCCTCTTCTCACATATCCACAATGATCTGTCTCTTATCCATTCTTTATTTATTTAGAAAAAACATGTTCTACAAAAAAATCTCTCATTGCTATTATACTACTCTAGTTTGGCAATAACAAATTTTTATTCCAAAGTTTTTTCTCTAACACTATGTTACAGCTTACAGTATTATCAAATCTTGTTATTTATTTAGGAACCTGTTCTAAATAAATTATATCAGTGATATGCACACAAAAATCCCACTCAGCGATAAACATACTTATCCCAAAGGTATACAATACTAAGTTCACAAACTACAGTATCACCAATATTTTATACTTAGTTATCTAAATATAATATGCTGCATAGAAGTATATTGCTACCATTCTAACTCACATAGTTACTCAGTGGCAGCATAACACATTGACTTCTCTTCAAAATGATTTAATTAGTCAATCACACATAAGTAATAAATCCTTAGAATAATAATAATGAGTCAATGCCTATTATACACTTCCCAGTTAACATGTACAGCACAAAGTACAAATAAAATGTGTTAATGACATATTAACACAATAATACATATTATCCATACCTGCAAAGAATGCATTCAGAATATTCAATCATTTAATTCAAAAATGAAAAATGAAAAAAATATATACTTCAAATGACTTAAATCCAGTGCGTTTCATGATTTGCACATTGTTGTCTATGTAATAAAACGACCAGTTATAACATTTTCCCCTTTGGTTTAATGAATAGTCATGTGTTACAAAGTATCTCACTGATGAGATTCTATTCATTATAACTAATCCCGGATTGTTACATACCAGTTTATCTTTAACAACCCTGTCTCAGTACCAGGCTTTAAAATTATTAATTATAATATACACACCTACACTGAAGACAGACTGGTCACCTAATTTGCCCTTCAGCCATTATAATTAAGTTGCCATCGAGTTCCAGTATTCAATGTAATGACAGGTAAATTCATATACAAAACATGGGCTCGAGAACCTTGACATATTACAACATAGATTATATTTTATTTCACATTTAGCTCCACCCCTACCAACCCTCAGTCATAGAGTATAATCAAGTTAATTCTTTTGTTAAAATAACAAGAAATAAATTTAATCATCTACAAAAATATAATATACAATCTGGTACAATATGAGGTACACATGGGTCTCCCAATACCTCATATTCTGTCAATGTATTAGAGTCAAATCGTAAACACTGTTCAAAGTCAGTTTGCTGAGACTAGCCACTTAGCCGTAATTTATGTAATCAAGAAGTGCACCTTGATGAAATCACATACACAAACAGTCCATAATTGACAGTGATTATCATGGGATCCATCTTAACTTGTCTCACTGTCTTCAGCCTCAGGCACTAACCAATGTGATGCACAGACATAGACGTAGATGAAACAAAAGCCAAAAGCTTAAACCAAATGCCTGCTGAAATAGAATACACGATTCTATCAGCATCATCTTACAAGTGGCAATAAAAAATAGGTAGTTCTTACACTGGTAATAGCAAGAAAGGGTTGTACACACAAACCAACACATTTAACCATAACAAATAAATCTCAACTTTCCAATAACTCAAAATTCTATTTCAACAAATAATTTCACAATAGAAATATCTAACTGTAAACTACCAAACTTTATATTGGTGATTCTTTCTTTCTTTTCTTTTCCCCTACCCCACGGGTGTGCGTTGTGGGTGGCTGACTAACCAACGTGTGAGAGGAAACCCCTAGATCAATAAATTTGAATTTGTATTTTGACATTGAGACTTTTTCTGTCTATTGTTTTGAAGAGTGGTTGTGGTCATTGTTACACGTTGTGTTGTCTGCGCTGTCTACACTTCACCCTTACCCGTATGCAATCACTCATGCAGAATAAAATTCGAGATAAATAACCATCATGGTATTCTGTGTGTGGATTTGTAATAATATCTATGCAAGTCCTATGTGGCGTCGACTAGCCACCACCCTCCTTTCTTCGGAGAGAAGGGTACAGGTGACAGTAGGCATTGCACCACAGTTTGCAAGGACGGCTAAAGGTATTACATAGAAAAATGTGGAAAAAAATTAAAAATTAATTAACCTAGGCATAATTTGCCTAAACCAGGGGTCAGCAAAGTCCAGCCTTTAGGCCAGATATGGCCTAGCTAGTATTCCAGTCTGGCCTGATGCCCCCACTTCCCCAGGTATTTATTATTGGATCTGACCTAATTAAATTGTGGCTGTTATGTTCCCTTCATTTCAACAATCTAAATATAGTTATTTTTTTTTAAAGTAAGAAATCCGAAATTATTTTAATTGTACAAATACTTGCTTCGTTAAAGTTCAACATTAGTGTATGTACTGTAGGTATGACTGGCCTAATCAATACACAATGATAATTATTTCAATCTTTTTCTAACTTATGTCCATCCCTACCCCTTGAAGTTGTACACTGTACACTGTACACTGTACATCGTCTTCTCTTTATTACATTAAATTGCACAAAATAAAGTGCAAGTTTTTATTCAAGCCTAGTAGTGGTGTACTTTTGACTATTTTTAATGAAGAAGATTGCAGATTACTCGCCGACCTGTGCTTAAAATTCATTTTTTTATCGTACGGTATTTTTGAATAAAACAACCTTTCCTTGGACACCTTGTTTCTTCTGGACTAGTGTGCCTTCTTGATCTCCTGAAATGGCCTATTAGTCCAAAAAGTTTGCCGCCCTCTGGTTGTGACTCTGCTAACAATATCGCTTGATATTAGAATCCTTCAATCCATCCAGGTATCCATTGATAAATCCATTCATCCATCCATTCAAACATCCATACTTCCATCAATTTGCCTCTCGGTCTGCCTGAATATCTATCTACATACCTATATACAAAACCACTTTCAAATCTAACTATCTAACACTGAATCATTTAATGCGTTTCACACAGATATTAATCTGAATGGAAATTGCAATTCTACCAATGCGGGGTATTGCAAATCTGGCACTCAATGCGACGGTGGTTCTTGTAGTAAGTAGATTAATGAATATAGATGTGTGAAAAAAATTCAATTGTAATTTAAATAAAGAATTAATTATAATTATTGACGATAATGATTCATATCAAATGTATTTCGAATAAACTTGTGCATTTAACGTCAATAATAATAATTAAAATAAAGCCTACCTATAATTTATTTTTTGTGATATATCTTCAATCATTAGTATATCAGAAGAACTGACAGACAGACAGACGGACGGACACAAGGAGAGACGGATTTATGGATGAATGGAGGGATAAATGGATGGATAGATAGACTGGCAGAGAGAGAGAGACAGAGACAGACAGACAGACAGAGATAAATAGACAGACAGACATACAGATAGATAGATAGATAGATAGATAGATAGATAGATAGATAGATAGATAGATAGATAGATAGATAGATTTAAGTAAGATAATTTGAATGGGAACAGTAAGTAATGAATTGTTTATTAATATATAATTTGCTTGATTTTATTTACTAATGTATTTAAGTACCGATGTATTGAATACATGATTATTTTGACACTTTTACATATAGTATTATATCTTTATTTCGACAGAACTGAGTATTGGAGAGAACTGTACAGGAAACACACAATTATGCATAACTGGAACAACATGTGAAAATAACAGATGCAGTATGTATTCCTCTTTTCAAATTTTGCTAATTAACATTCAGACTGAATATCTTAATTTTTGCACAAGATATATTGATTTCAACAGGATCACGGTAAATTTCCGAAATACAATTATATTTTCATTAATGTCTCTTTTAATATCACTATATTCCATGATATTTTAAACACATTCAACGTGTGTCCTTCCATCACTTGATATTATAACCCATCCATCCAGGTATCCATCGATAAGTCTCTCTGTCTGCCTGGCTACTACCAAACATCTTCTTATCTATCTAACAATGAATCATTATAATCGTTTCTCACAGATATTAATCTAAATGGAACTTGCAATTCTACCAATGCTGCGTACTGCAAATCAGAAACACAATGCGACGGTGGTTCTTGTAGTAAGTAGACTATTGAATATATATATATATATATATATATATATATATATGTTTATCGAACACATTTATGTATTTAACTCCTGTGATAATTAAAAATCAAACTTACCAAAATATTAATACATGTATTATTCATTTGTATATCATAAGGATATATATACAGAGAGAGAGAGAGAGAGAGAGAGAGAGAGAGAGAGAGAGAGAGAGAGAGAGAGAGGGAGACAGTTAGATAGATAAAGATAGAGATAGATAGATATAAATGTGACGGGGTTATTTTCAGTTTTGAAAACTAACGATAACATTTTGAGGAACAAAGACAGCAGACTTGTAAAGTCTTTCAAATGTTGTTTTATTTATCTCATATAGAGTTTTGGTCATTGAGTCCCACACCACCCTCTTTTGTACTTGCGGGAAGCTTTTTGGGTCAAGCCGATTGCCCGTTGTGGTGTAGGTAGTTTTGGTGGAATGGATAGGTTGCTTGAGCCTCGTGGATGAAGTTGACTTTCTTCGTTTTTTCTTTGAATTGGATAATAAAAAAAAACTACTCACTAGTTTGCATTACATCAGCAAATCTAGAATATCCTTGCCTCGAGCGTTTACTTCAAACCAGACACCTTCAAAAATACCATCATACCAAGGTCGGGTCGCTCTGACAATTTAACAATTTATATAACAATTTAATTAAAAAATAGGGATAGGTAAATTTACTGCACCACAATTTCTTAATGAAATGTGAATGTCTAAGTACAGGTTAACACATTCTGATACTAAAAAAAAATAGCCCACACAGAAATACAATTCACCACTGACATACTACTTACCCATGCATCCTTATACACACAAAAAGCAAAACGAAACACACATACACTAATCTGTCTTAAATTTTCTTGTGGACACAAACACACTAGTCAAAATAATAATAAAAAAGTATATTCAAGCAATATCCAAATTGTAAAGTGGCTTAAAAAGAAAAAAGAAGAAATATAAGGTTGTGGGAAAGTTATTCCCCATTATCTCTCCCTATCACATACATCCTATCTCATACACTAAAACCTCCCTCACAGAGAAAGGTGGAGTAACCAAGAGATGACGCTATGGAACACTCAAAATACGGTACACCATCACCCACTTCTCCCGTTGTGGCGACTTCGAAGTTAGGCGATTCTCGAGATGGTCGACTCACGACCAAAGTCCAGTGAGGGGACCCTAATCCCTACAAAGCCAACCCATGTGTGATAAATTTCAATTGATGAAAAGACCTTGCAGCATGGAACAACGTTAGTATCACCTCCTATCAGTTTTTTCTCACTCTTTTGCAATCTAGCCATCATTAACTCTTAATTCTTCGTCTTAATTTATCCCTTCCCTTTCGCGCCATTAGCAAGATCGACTTGTTGAAAGATAAATTTAATCAGAAGAGAAGAATCATCACTAGAACAATGCAAAGATAATTGTATATACACATTCCACTACACTCAGATTCGCTATACCATTTACAAAAATATTTTTTAATTAAATAAAATTCAATAAATAACTAATATATATAAACTTAAGAAGTATTAAGGGCATTCTCTGTTTCAGAGGTAGAAAATATGAAAAAATTAACTGATGCCATTGAAAATCACTCATACACATTCTTATAGTTTCTATGCTGTACAGAATAGCAAATAATTGCTGAAAACACTGGAAACAGCAACATAACTTGCACAAATCATTTTCAGGCTGTAATTAATATTGCGACACCTTTTAACTATCTGAATTTAAGAAAGTTATATTAAAAGTGTTTTCGAGGTACATATGCATTATGAAAATGGCGTTCTGTAATGAATGTAAATACGATTAATCATACCAGTGACTGAAAAAATATATCGAAGACTCATAACCAATGGACAATTGTATTAAAACACTTATGTCGTAATGTACGCGTAATACTGTTGGAATTCACAGACGCGCAGACACACACACTTGCGCAAGCATATATAAATAATTAATATATCCAGGTATTCTGTGAATATGCTTTTTTAGTCGTAATTAAAAATGTTTTAACTGAATATTCAGCAGATTATTTACGAAAATAAATAAAAGTACATATATTTGTGTAGGTCATGAAATTAGTTTTAATGTTACTATGTCAATCTTCATTTACAGGACTGGTTTACAGTGCGATATGCAACAGCAGTACAGAAAACTTGTGTTTCAACGGTTTAAAATGTAGCAGTTCTGCAGACATCAGAAGATGTTTATGTCCTGCACAATACTTTAGATTCAAAGACACCTGCAACAGTGGTATGTCTGGCTTGTTTTTATTTTTTTTAAATAAAAGAAATAGATTTGCAGTTTGTTTGTAATCGTTTTCAACACTAAACGTATCATGTTTAATATTTTATGTAACGTATCTAGTAATATATTCTTGCTACAAATATTATCTTACTCATTACCAAATGAAACATTAAATTAATTATCTTAAACTGTTTTACAATTAAAATTTCCAAAATTAAGCATAGAAGTAATATATATAACTGCTAAAACACTTACTAACTACTGACTTTACATTAACTTTCAAACAATTAATTAAGGTAGTGTACTGTAATTTACTAATATTATTTGCTGAAGTTCTTGCATGTAATCTAATCTGTTTATTAAAACCATATGTATAGCATTGTGAATTAGAAGAATTCATGACTTCTAATGTATATGAATTTATAAATAGAAACATCAAGGATATACATTATGTCTTCACAGTCACAAGGAGGCACGAACATTTGTATATACTCTAAATTTTACTATTCATTCTCGTTATTCAGTTCGTGATACGTTCCCTTCTCTCTAGTCAAATAAGTGTTTCATTATCACTAGTCAAATAAGTGTTTCATTATAACTAGTCAAATAAGTGTTTCATTATCACTAGTCAAATAAGTGTTTCATTATCACTAGTCAAATAAGAGTTTCATTATCAGTAGTCAAATAAGTGTTTCATTATCACTAGTCAAATAAGTGTTTCATTATAACTAGTTAAATAAGTGTTTCATTATCACTAGTCAAATAAGTGTTTCATTATCACTAGTCAAATAAGTGTTTCATTATCACTAGTCAAATAAGGATTTTTTCATTATTTCTAGTCAAATAAGGGTTTCATTATCTCTAGTCAAATAAGTGTAAGGGTTTCAATAATCTATAGTCAAATAAATATTTCCTTATGATGCAGTTTATGGCCAGAAAATGACAGAATTCTTAATGTTAATATCGTTGAATCAGCAGAGTGTCTAAAATCACCTCCTTTAGTAGATTAATATCGTTTTGTGAAAGTGAGATGTTTTTCAAAGCCTTTTTAAATGCATGTTTGCAGATTATTTTATTTGGTCGTGTTCTCCATTGCAAGTCAATATTAAATTCAGAGATTTGTTTAACAACCGTTTCATAAAATATTGCTTGTATGTAAATAGTTTTTTTTAATATTCCTGCTTGTTGAATTAAAACTATACTACTTCATTTACAGCGGAAATGTTAAAAGCCAGTAATCTGGTACAGGCTGGCACAAGCAGAGAAACAGAATTGAATCTGTCATGGACAGCTCCTTCAGTTGGGGATGATAAAAACAATATTCGTTACCGGGTTGTCATAAACAGCACTAGTAGTGACTCGTATGTACCAAGCATCGTTATTTCAAAATTAACTCCGGGTACTCTCTACACTGTAGATGTGTTTACAGTCGCCACCCGCGATAATACTTACAGCAACGAGACGACAGAAAATGTCAATCCTCTCAATAATTATTTCTACACAAGTAAGTATAAATTTCCTTCGCTTGCTTCTACACATGTAAGTATAATTTCCCTTCAATTCCTTCTATTGACAGGGATGGAAAATAAAATACATAATAAAGGTATGACACATACTCTATTCTAGGTATTGATTATTATTATTAATTAATTAATTATACACAATTATGTGAATCTTAATTTATGGTATTAATAATTCTCCAGAAGTCACCACTCGTCTCTCTCACTTGGCGGATATGCGAGTGCTGTAAACGTTTTCTCTCTTCCACAACATTAAAGACAAACACTGTATTTCCGTAGGTGGAAAACGTCTTATGAAAGAGGAAGATATATCCATCTGTTAATCAATATTTAACGAGTCCCCAACAACCTCATATCTCTCCAGCATATGTTTATCAATATGTAAGAAGATGAATAAATTTAACAAAAAACATTATTAAATCAACAATATTTGAATAAAATCAAACGATTGTTGACATTTACATCATTTCACAACAGTGTTCGATTAACTCTAGACAAACGTTCAGTTTATTCTAGTGTGATGGGGTAGGTTCAGTACATTCACACCAAAGGCAGCAACAGTGAAAGAGGACGCCTGAACACTTCTGTCAGTTTTTCACATGCTTTATTCAGCTCCTGTACAGCAGCAATGCTCTCTCAGCTTGCTTGCTAATGTAGGGGGCGCTTTCGGCTTCCACTTTCACGCTGTGTTCTCTCAGACACACACACACGCTAATTATTATATGAGATCAGCCCTCCTTGAAGGCCCCGTAGGCCAAACACAAAACTCTAGCAAGAAAGGCTTCTAAAAAGAACATTTTCCACTTCCAGCACTCCACCAGGCAGGACATATCCACATTCGCTCTTCGATGCATGCACACACACACCCCGGCACACGCTCATACACATGTGCGAGCAGCAGCGCACACAACCGCTCCCAGCCTAATCAATCACTCAAGCTGCACATCCACAGCATCAGGGCAAAGTACACACCCTTTCACAAGGCACAAGACGCTTGACGTGCCGCTTGACCAGCCGACCTAACCATCTCGGACATTTGCATCTGATGGCCTGGTGAGGTTGATGGAAGAGTGTTGCGTAATGGCAAGGAGCTCGCCCTACCACACCAGACAGTGAGGGAGGAAAGGCACGTAAGTGTGTGAGCTCAAGGGCCACACTAAAAAATCGTAACAAGATCAGGGAAAGAGAGCGCAGGGGAAGATAACACCAGACAGGACAGCGGTAAGCCTTCCACTTTGCCTTTGCTCTGGGACCACACCCACCATCCCCTGCCTCAAACACTAAACCCCCTCCAAGATCGCCAATCCAAAACATACGCATGCACAACCATGTATACGATTACTTACGCGCCCACTCCACCCCACCCCCCGTATTTGAACACTCACACAAAAGTGGCATAGCAAAACAATTAAACATACATGAAAGCAAGGACTGCACACTAGAAATTAACGCAAGAGGCATAATAATAATTACAACACCAAACAAACAATACGCACTTCAACTCGCCAACATAAAACAAATCAAAAAACACAAAAGTACACCCCATACTCTACCAACCATCCAACCAGTCAATCACGATTGCACTCATTCCATGGACCAAACCACCAGGCCCCCTAGATCCACCACACATCGAAGAAACAACACTGAAAGGGATAGTTAGGGCACTAGAAATACACAACCAAACAGTAACAATTACAAGCGTACACAGACTAAGCAACACAACTCTGCCATTTACACCACATCCACCACCACACCAAACACCCTCATATACAAACACCAATATGAGTTCCAATCCACAACATTAACACTCTGTGACAACTGTCACCAAATAGGACACACATACCAAGAGTGCATGGAAGAAACAACTTGCCCCTACTGCCCCAACCCACACCACCACTCAGATTGTACTAACAAATAAAAACGCAAAAAAGCAGGCACTCGATGCCGCTCACTAGGGCACAACTCGCTAAGCATACACTGCACCAAATCACTACTTACTACTACAACCTACTGAAACAACAAGCACTAAGTTAAAAATGCGTCTTTGTAGTTAAGACAACAGATTTACGAACTGACAACTTGCGTACAATAGCCGGTTTGGAAACTCTCTTAAATTAATATGCATTCAAAACGTTCATTTAACTCAATCGTCCCCCATCCAAACCACATGATTAGGTCTATATGCATAAGAATCAGCACGAAAGAGGTTTTTAACAAATGTAAAAATGAATTTAATATTTAACATGTAACGATAACAATTAATTACGAGCACGAAGTCTAGATTTAAACAGTAGCAAATAAATCAGTGCCACGTGGTCTCCAAACTGGTTAGATCTGGTCCACATCACTTTGATTCATTGCTGGTACTGCCCGTAGCATCAACAATCAACCGTCCACTCAGTTACTGTGCTAGTGGTGTAGTCTGCGTAGAATCGTTAATCAATGGCGGCCAGCCCTTTCGTCATCGTCCGTCCAAGATTAACACAACGTGCGCCAACGTACAACGTAGGCAGGGGATATGAAGACATGCGAGTCGACATATGACCCAACTCTGACACTTACAAAAAATTACCATCATAAGGAGTGCTTAAGGTCGAGTCACTTTGACAATTTAACAAGTTATAATTAAGTCTAGAAATAAGGTAGGCAAATTTACCTCACCACACTGTCATTTATATCAATGGTATCCAGAATGTTCATGATCTGTTGCAGATGGTACTTCTTGTTTTCATTGGGTCTATTAGATAGGCTGGCTACATTCCATACACTTATTCTGTGTAATAGATCCAGAATAAAAGACATAAATGAATGACTAATATTTAATTATAAACATAATTATACACACAACAAATTAACAAAATTTATGCATGAAAGGGTAAACGGTATTCTGAAAGTTTTAAAATCGGAATATTGAAATAAAATTGTACAAAGAACTGCTCATATTTGCTCCTGATAAAATAAATACACCCGTGATCATCAATTTTACTACTGAAATAACAATCATACATTAATTTAAGATTTAATGAATTTATCAAATTTACAGTAAATATAACAAATAAGAGTTTATAATTTTACCTTGAAGCGATTATGAGTCCTTTTGAAGAATGCCCATTTGTTCCTGGGACAAAAGCACATGGGAACTACCATATTTCAAAAGGGAAAAAACCCTTTAATCCTCGTCACATCTTGACATAGTTGGTTCCCTTGTGGGCATGTGGAACACTGGGATTTAAGAGTAAAACACCTAATGCTCTGCATTTGAGTGAGTGCTTGGGATATCACTGATTTGTCTGGGTCAAGGGTGACCTAGTGGGCCTTTAAGAGTTAAAGATAGTATGGTTCGCTTTCATTCATTGGCAGGACTGGAAAATAAAATACATTTAAAGATACTATTGTTCATTTATTTACCAATGTAAAGACGATTACAGACGTGATTTAGAACATTCAGAATATACCTCCTTCTGACTAGGGTTAAGGAGAGGAGCATTGACAGGAAAGCTAAATTTAAAAAAAAACAAACTAAAATATTCATTTTAGGAAGAAATGAACTTATACTATGCTACAATATTTTTTTAAGACATAGCATTGAATATCTCAAAATAGCATTTTAATGTAGGAATAATTTTGCTTTGTTAAATGTTTTTCATTTCACGTTGGTCTGTTGCAAGAGAGAGAGGATGGATATTGAATTGTTCAAATGAAATCTATATTTATTTATAAAGTCAAATAAATTAGTTTTTACATAAGTGAATAATAATGTTTGTGTAGAACCAGCTGCTCCTGGACGCCTGACGTCATATATAGTGCCTGGTCCCAATGCTACCTTGACCTTTGCCAGTTCGATTGGAAACGTACATGCATACAGTGTGACGCTTTTGTCGGACAATATTACAGTTAACACAAGCACCACAACTGCAACGTTTTACGGTTTAACATTGGGTCAATATTACACCGTCAAAATCGTAGCGCTGATATATTACAATTCACGCACGATGTACAGCGATGATACAATTGACACATTCAGAGTTATGGCCAACGGTAAGTATATATATATATATATATATATATATATGTGTGTGTGTGTGTGTGTGTGTGTGTGTGTGTGTGTGTGTGTGTGTGTGTGTGTGTGTATGTGTGTGTATGTGTGTGTGTGTGAGTATGTGTGTGTGTGTATGTGTGTGTGTGTGTGTATGTGTGTGTGTGAGTATGTGTGTGTGTGTGTATGTGTGTGTGTGTGTGTGTGTGTGTGTGTGTGTGTGTGTGTGAGTATGTGTGTGTGTGTGTGTGTGTGTGTGTGTATGAACATTTCCATACATTTGAAATTAAGTAAGTGCAACTGAGTAATACGTGATATTACCGCGTGGCAGTCGTTACGCAAAATTTGTTTCACGGCCAAGGTTTGCAAGAAAGATTTTTCGATTAGACGTTATCAGTTATGAATTGGCCTTGGAAATACTTAGCTCCACTTACAAGGTTTTCTGGAGTAGATCATTCAGGTGGAACGCTTAGTATCAAAGACATCCAGTGAGGGAGCCTAAAATATCTATAGTTTAGACCTGCAGTTAATCAACACTCTGGATTACATTTAAATTAAATTTACAATATTTTGTCTTGAACAATGCAGAATAATTTTTTCGGAGGGGTGTGTGTGTGTGTGTGTGTGTGTGTGTGTGTGTGTGTGTGTGTGTGTAGGGGAAATGTGCGCTCATTAATATGCATAATAAGCTAAAAATGTACGTTTCTGCAAATATGACTAGAAACGTTTAAAGTAGAATTTGGAGCTTATTGTTGAAAAAAGGACATTTTCCTCTTACATTTGTGTTAAAGTGGTGTAGTTTATGTGAATGTATTTTTAAATATATGTATTAATTTGGTAATTTTTAATAGTAATATAATTAAGAAGAAGACGACGACAATGAAGAAAACATTTTAATAAAATGAATATTCATAAAATGCATATAGTGCCTAAATATCTATTTAAATAAATTAAATAAATAACTAAATATTTGTCTGCATGTTTGTTTGTAAGTATTTATTTACATAAATATTATCTATCTATCTATCTATCTATCTACCTACCTACCTATCTATATCTATTTATCCATCCATCCATCCATTCATCCATCCATCCACCCATCCATCCATCTATATATCTATCTATCTACTAATTTGTTCTGAAGTGTGAAATGGCATAGTCAGGTTTTAATCTACTCAAATAATAATTCTCTATTCATATCACTGGAGTGTTTTTCTTTGTCTTATCTACTTACTGTGGGAGGCTAGTTAGGTTTTTGTTTTGGTGTGTGTCATGTACAACACTTTATTTTCACATTCAAAGCTGTAGTGACAAATTAGGTCAGCATGATGGCGGACCTTTGTTAAGGCTGCACTGGAAATTTGCATTATTCTGTTTGTGAGCACATGCATTCATTGTTGTATACTGTTTTAAGTAATTACTAACTGAAGAGGATGTTTGCATATTTAGATATAGATATGAAATAGTTTATAGTTTATATTTATGTATTATGTTGTGCTAGTATATATATATATATATATATATTTCTGTGTTTTATGATTTATTTGTATAAGTATGGTTTTCCCAAGCCACTCCTATATGGTTATTTGTTTTATTTTACGCTTTATCTTTCAAATTATGCATTAAGAAAAAAATTGTATTTAAAGAGAATTAATGTAGTTTCCTTAGATCATAAAATAATGACATAATTCTTAGTAGTTCAGAAGTAATTAAAGTATAAATTATAGATAGAAAACATATACTATTGTAAAAAGGTTGATTTGAAAGATGATAGCTTTGAGGTTTACTTAGTGGCCCGCATACCTAGCATGTAGGCGGACTAGAAAGTGTGTGTGAGTGAAGAATCAACAGCAGCAATCCTTCGGACCTACAGAACAGCAGCCATGAAGAAACATAACACTAGAGTATCAGCTAGTGCCACTGTTACATGTCCAGTATTTATTTAAAGACCCTGCTTAGGAATTTTACAGAAACTTTAATTTAATTAGATAAATTAATTTCTCCCCTTTCCCTAAACAGACTGGTTGCTCAAATTATCTTTCGTCTCATATGAAAATGCGCCTTTGTAGTACAGACAAACAGATTCACGAACAGACAACTTGTGTACAATAGCCGGTTTGGAAACCGTTAACACTCTCTTAAATCTTTATGCATTCAAAAGGTTCATTTAGCTCAGTCGATCCCCCATCCAAACCACGAAATAGGTCTATATGCATAAAAATCACTACGAAAGAGGTATTAACAAATAAAGAATTTAATAGTTAATATTTAACAATAACAATCAATTACGAAGACACAGCTTCAGATCTAAACTAAGGCGAGTACAATCGGCTTGAATGTTAGGGTTTTAAGAGTTATTTTTGCCGGCGCTTTCAATTGATTCAGAGTTCGGTTTTAGTTACTCATCTTTCTCAGTAGTCTTGATGCACACGTGGTCTAAGGACAGTTCGATCCTTCCACGTATCAAGCGATGCTTGCACTGTACGATCGTAGTTTCCAGTAACCTTGCCGTCTCCCGACTTGTCACACTAGCGATCCGTCATAGCATAGCACCAACAACAATGACGACACGGAATTGTACTTCATCAGAGTTGCACAAAGAAACACGCCATGCACTCAACGTGATGCAAAGGCGGCAATAATACGTAGAATGTATTATAAGGCTGAGAATAAGAACCTGCACTGAAAATAAAAGTGTGGTTTCTATAAGTGATATGGTTTACATTCGCAAATCATCCAAGCACGTGTGATTGATACAATGCGCTTAGTTTTAAATCTTCAACTATCGTGTCTTTTACAATATATTTATATTCATAAAAGATACAATATAATTCACATGTGTGTTATTTTTAAATTACATGAACGTATGAATTTCCCAACATTTACTTCATCAAAATGGAATTCATACAAGGAGAACAAAATATAATTCAAATTAAGTATGAGCGCTTTACAATTAACAATGAAATTACACGCAAGAGAATCATTTGAATTACATAGAAATTCGCAATGTGCACAGACGTTTCTGCAGCACAAGAGAATTAAGGTTTATACAAATTAAAGTTAAAAGTTACAATTAATTTATATACGATGAAATCTTTAGGCTTTAGTCATTCTATCGAATCACGTATGCTTGGAGGAGAATTATGGTAATTCGCACAAAAAACATACATAAATTCATATACAAAAATACCAATAGTAAAATGCAATATCATTGTAAGAAGTAGATGTGTTACCTTCTTAAAGTAGACTTTACTGCACAAGACGGGTTCCTATGTTCCTATGTTCCTTTCCGACGCAGCAAGATGTTTCGGCGACTAAGATGCTCGAGAGCTGGGTGTGTGTCGACCGGTTTGCATTATGAGTAAAGAATATTACCGCGTCAAGAGTATTTATTGTAGTGCATGAATGTATCACGTGACTAGAACTTTCTCGACTGCTGTCTAAAGTTACATAACAAGGGATGAACTCACTATTGTTTTTTCCTCATGCTGGTGCATGACAGTAAGGTTCTAACAAAGGAATTCAATTTGAATATGATATTCGAGTTTCGGATGTGGGTCAGAAGTTCGTGACATAGAATTCGGTCAGAAGTCTGTCACAGCCACACATAAGACATGATTAGAGCTATATGAGAAAACAGCGTTACTGCCTACTCCTAAGCTATCTTCAGGGCTAGAAAGAGAGGAATGGGCAGTTTTACACAAGAATACACAGAGATCTATAGTGATACAAGGACCAATGAGAATAAAGCATTAACTCCTTATGACTTCCAGATCAAATCAGAAAACGTAACACCACTTTCTTCAAGCTAATGTGGATTCTCTTCCACGAAATATCACAAAAGGGAGAGAAGCCACATATTGAAAAACACCATGAAAACAGCAGTCTATAATCTGGACTGTGCCATCTACCTATGGCAGAGTTTAAACAAACCTCTTACCAACCAGAATACCACCACCATCAACAGACAGTGAATCTCAAACTAACATCAAATGGAAAATACCACCAAAACCCAAAGACAACTCAACACAGACTTTCATCAAACCAGCAATGACAAAATATAAAATGCAAAATGCACCCACCAATACTGTGATAGGGAAATGAACACGCAAATATTCTGGAAAATACCACTGAAAACTAAAGCCAACTCAATACAGACTCTTACCCAAGTCAACATAAACAAACATACTTTACAGGCTTTTTCACAAACCCCGACTGTCATCACGGAGGAATAAAGGAGCCAGACAACATTTACCATCAAAGAGGAAAAGGAAGTCCAAACAATGCCCACAACCAACAAAGATGACAACAAGAAGAAAAACTACTAAATCACTAACACAGATTACAACTACAGCAAGAAAGAAAAATGTCGTACAAACCGAAGACCACAAAAGGCAAGAAATTGCACCAAATGAGATCGAGGATACCCTCAACGAATTCACAAGACTCACCATTACGAGAGACACCACCAAGAGCAACAACAACAACTACAGCAGCAAACACAACAGGCAACCAAACAACAAAACAAGGCCCAAAACACAAAAGACGGTGCCCACCACAATACATCCGACAACAACAGCGTCAACATCAGAATCAGCAACAGCAGCATCAGTAACAAAGACAACAACACCACAAACGAAACCACAATGCCGACAACAAAAAACAACAGCATTTTTGTTCCAGTGAACTACACTTCATGCAGTGGGGATACTTTAATCACCCTATTGCAGACAAGATTTATCTGCTGCTTGACCATCTTTACTGGCATGCCAGGGCATGCCCTCTTACATCCCAACGGACATCGGGATCAACCATGACGAAAGCGCCAACAACAACGACAACATAGCAAGAGACGAGGACAGTGGTTGTACATCCCAGGCGCACTTAAACCCTAATGTCAGACTTGTATACTACTAGTCTTGGCTCTGCAAGTCACCCCCTCCCAACCCCCTTCCCACTCAACGTTGGGAACGACAGCAACAACATCCACCACAACTTTAGCCCACGTGTTACTTGATTAAACTCCGATTTTGCCGGACAGACACATTTTACAACGGACGAGAGAACATCTCTACACATATATTCGTCAACAATATTTACAACTTGCATCAGTCGCCCACACCTCAACGCTCAACAGGAACAAAAATACAACTTCAACGCCACAGACACAAGAAATAGGAGACAACTCAACAACTGACAACAACACCATACAAGCACCAAGACAAAACTCCAAACAGGAATGCAGCCGCCAGCGCTCCCCGAATACTTGTGAGAGGAGCAGGTTCCACTTGAGCACTACAGGTCAGAGAACATCTTATGATGAAATGATCCAAGCAGGCTTCAGTAGCGACATTAAATTGTTAGTGAAACAGTTTATTTGCAACAGTATTTATTAGTCTGATATAAAGCATACATCATAATAAATACAACATATCAAGTTTACAAACATATTCACTAGAAACAATAGCAAGTGTTTAGCATACACATTTGAGCATCTTAGTTCACAATTTGTAGAAATAATAATCTACTCTCATAATACATCTCTACGTAAAACACAAGTATAATATATCAATAGCAAAATGCACGAAATATTTCTCTTCCTCAATCAGTCAGTTAACTCACCCTTAAGCTAACATCCGCCATTCATGACAGGACTTCTTGCCACTTCAAAATTCAAAGTGATTAGACAGTAGAATATTTTACAGCAGAGATCTGTTCCCACTGGCTGGTCTCGTTCTTGTAAATCTTAACCATTAGATAATAAAACATTTCATCCCTTAAAACCAGTTTAGATTACTTCAGAATGTCTAGCACATTCTTTACCTGTGGTGTTTACTTCCAACTTTGACACTTACATATATTATCACAAGCAGCATCCAAGGTCGGATCAATTTGACATCTAACAATGTATATAACAGTTAAGTTTAGAAATAGGGGATAAGCAAATTTACTCCGCCACACTATCCAAATTCACCACCACCACCCCATCACATGACTTATTTCTAACACTTCATTATTCGTTGAATATATTCCTTAACTATTTTTTAAAAATATATTATATGGGTCATTATTATAAACTAATTGCTTAAATGGTATTTATCATACACATCGAGACTATGGGGCTCTTTCTTGTATATCTCTATATATGTCAAATTACGACTGACGTCATAGATTACTCTTCAATTCTGCTCACTCCAAATCTCAGTGTAATCGAGTTCCTGGAAAGCATTTGCTTTATTCCAAGATGGTTGTTGTTCCTTTTGATTCTATGTGCAATAGCTTAAGTGTAACACTTACTTTTCATCTCTAACCTAATTCCGTTGTTCGCCCGACGTGTCCAGCATACTGTTATCAGCCACTAAGTAACATACTAACTCGTTCATTCTAAATTATTTGTTTATTATTTTTACTGTCGTTACCGAAATATTTTTTATTACAGTGGCATGATGAACTAAACATAATGTTATCCTATGCTATCATATATATAGTTGTAAATAAATAACATAGATGTGAGATGTAGATACAGATGAAATTTAAGTGTTTTCAGTAGAAAGAATATAATTGTTATATATAGAGATTATATATCACAAATGTCCACCACATAAGTGCATATGTGGTATTTTAAAAATTATCTAATTTGAAATAAATAGATTGCATTTCTTAATGGTTATGCACATATTTTTAGTTATATTTAATATATTTTAATAATTTAATGGAATTCTTTTAGCACCGGGTCCTGTCTCAAATCTGAATGTCAATCATATTGAGAGTCGACTGGTTACTGTCACATGGACGAGACCTTTACAGCCCAATGGTCATATGTCTGGGTACCTCCTCCGTATAGCCTTTCAGCCTGGGTCCTGTGTTTCCGGCATCGCTTGGCTTTGTGAAGACTGCACTAATTCTACTTCCACAAATAACGTGAGTGGTTTCCGAAAAAATACAATAATTTTACATTCATTAAAAACGATAAATGAAAAGCTTAGTTAACAGAGGGTAATAATAACATATATTTAAATTAATCTATTTTAATGCATTCATTAACAGCCAGGTTTAAAAAGTAAAATTAATATAGAACATACATTTGTGCTCGAATAGGTTGTTTTTTTCTAAAATAAATAGTCTTGTTTAAATAAATATTCTCTATGAATGTTTCTGAACTGCAATCCTATATCAACATGAATCACCTGTCCATATTTATTTCATTAATAAACACTGATATTTGTAAACTATAGAACGTATTTTCATATTTAATGCAAATTAATTAAGGAGTTTGTAAAATATAAAGTAAACCAACATCAGTATCTTTGTAGTATAATGTTTTTCACATTTACATTTCTGCTTTTTGTATCGTTTACTTGTGAGGGCGAGGGCTGTAAGGTAACATGCATTTTGCAGATGATAGAAATCGAATTGACAAACTGTTCAACCAAATCTTATCGTAACACAACGAAGAACGATCTAGATAATGTCACATTTTTATTTAACACCACTGCGAGTGGACTGAAACCTGACGTCACTTACACCGTGTTGGTGAGCAGCTACAATGAAGTGGGTCCAGGTGCATCCACATCTACAACCGTAACGACGAACATGGAAAGTACGTACTGATTCAAAATATTAACAGAAATGCATGTTATTATTATTCTAACGGGAAGGTGTAGATATTTATCTTCTAAACTTGTCACAATTTAAATATATTGAGTTGATATTTCAGGGGGAAAAAACGAAACGAAATGTATTATAACAATTAATTTATCTGTGCTACACTGCAGTGTACACGACAAACACATCTTGTAGTTCTTTCAAATTTATTGATATTTCTTTCTGTTGTTTTTTGTTTTTTTGCTGGATGTATATATGTAAGTGTGTATACGTTGTGCAATAAACTAATTATTTTGTGATTTTTTAAAACCACGAATAATTATTTTATTACAGTGACTTATTTATTACGTTTATTAAATTTAGAAGGCATATAGATTTGTTTAAATCTAAGTTGGATCGTGAACTACCCCAAAGTTTGGAATGCGAAAACTTAAACTATAAATATCTCGATATTCAAATGGCAAAGGCCTATTATTAGGGTGTCATTTTTTTTCTAAAATGATGCCAGGGTACCCCTTCAGAAATTAGCATTATCTCCATCATAAAACTACTTAACCATTAAGCATGCGCTTTATTTCACACAGTAGCCAAAGGTATGCATCTAGTGATTTACTGTTACTTATATCTTTATATGTACGGCAAACTTTTATTTTTAATATTATCAATCATTACATTAACTAAAGTAAACTAAAACTAAATAAAATGTCCACAGCAATAACGTATTTAAAAATAGGGCATCAAGTTAAATAACCCTTCGCCGGTAGAATTTCATCACACAGCTTGCATTTCGCCGTATCACTATCAATCGCTTGGCGATATTAAAAATATTACGTTATTATTTAATATATTGACACGTTTGTTTACTGAAGTCTTATTATCATCAATAACATGCTACACTTGTTAACGAGCACAACAACCACAAGCGAAAGAAAGGGCGCGGTGTCGTAAATAATTAGATCTAGGTACAGCGGCTGTTCAGCGCCGTAAGCCAACCCACGGCCGGCACGATTAAGCAGGCCTCCATATACATGGGGGGGGGGGAGTGTGACCGGAGGGTGTGTATGTGTGCTAAATAGTGAATAGTGTAAAGACATAACACATAACGGCCGTACCACGGTACCCGTTCTCAATTTTACTACCCGGGTATTAGCACAATTCTCTCTTACATATTATTTATACATTAGGTCCACTTGCACTGGCCAAAGTGGCGATAAATTACACCAGTGATTACATAACTGAAGGAGTTGAAAACCTGAGGCTGAGTTTAATTAGAATGTCAGAAGTTAGAAAGCTACAAGTTTACATTAATACTCTTATAATGTTTTAAAGTAGTAAAGTTTGAACTATTATTATTACAGTTTAAAGTATTTTTACGAGTTAAGATATCTTTATCACTTATAAATTTAATAAAATCTTGAGGTGGGCAAACACGCTGCCATAGCAACCAAATTAAATGCAGCGCGTCATATTGTAATTAACATTACCTCCCAGCATGCTCGCTGTTTTTGTAACTATATAGCATATACTATGACAGTCGATGAAATTTGAATCGATTATCGAATAAAATATCAATCAATGATATCAGTTTGAACAACACACATTTTTTGCCTAGTTGTTTCAGGACTTCTGCGCCACTCCACCCCACTCCAATTAAATTATTATAACCTGGTTCAATTTATTCTAGATTATGGCTTTTTGAAAAAATCAAAATTAAACGACTTTTGAGTGTTAGGAATTAATTGCTGATGTGATGACAACAATCAAGATGGAGTAGATTAGACAAGTAAATACGGCTGATGCTCAGAGCAAATACTAACTGGCATTCTTTTGACAGTTTTAGGAGGAGATGGTTTTAAATGAATAGCAATATCAGTAGTTATATAGTTGTTTGTCTGTTCATTGTAACTTTGACCGATTCCACCGTTTGCTTGAATTGAATTGATTGCATAACAAGGGTCTCTTCATCTCTTATAGGAGCTTCGAATTTGAAAGAACTGTCCGTTACTCAAGGAGGTATTGGACAATTGTTGGTGCATTGGACGCCTGGTGAATTAACTGGACCAACAAATTACACAGTAACGTGGGACGAGGAACGTACACTCAATAGTGACATTTTTGTCTACAACGGCAGTCAAGTCCTCGTTGGTATGTGTGTTATTAAAAAAAATGTAACATACCTACTGTGAAAAGGGTGTGTTGTGTGTCTGCTAATTTGCTAATTAATTTATGATATTTTATTTCATAATTAATACATAAACAATAATCCTCTCATGCAAATAGTACGCACAGTCACCCGACAGGGTCATTTGTCTTTTGTCTTTGCGGTCACGAGAGCGACTAGGTCAATCCCTGGAACAGTATGCTAACTAATTAACTCTCTGTCCAAGTGTTACCTGTCTAGATTAACAAACCTTAATTGAATTATCTTGTCAATCTTTGTCTTTAATCCAGCCCCTCACATATAAGATCTCTACGATGACGAGAACTATCCCAAACTTGCACTTAACCGTCTTTCTATTGTCGTTATGTCTTATGGCAGCCCCCACCCGTCGTCATGCACAAGCTCCTCTCTATCAATATAAGGAGAGTGGATAGTTATAATTCAACAATTTATTAAAGAAAAAAAAATAATATTTAAAATGTTTTTACAATTAATGTCATCAAAATTACGCACAAGGCAGTTTATTAGAAATCACAATCTCATCCATGATACACAGAATTCAGTCAATCAAGAAAATTATATCATGTCAATTCCATAGAACAATTACTAGGAATTTTACATCAAAGAAATATCTTCACCATTTAGTTTATCTTACACAAATCCTCAATGTCAATAAGCCAACTAAATAAATAGTATGTTTGTTCCACGACCAGAATTCAATGCGTTTGATATTAGCCTTCGTCGCTTCAGATCGTGATCATATTCAGCCATCTTGTACAAATTCCAGACAAGCTTGTCTCCCTTATGGTCGTGACTAATCTCCACCAACTTTTAAAAAAAAAGAATCAACCCTAGTAACAAGTTGTTGACAGTCTACCCTTATTTTCTGAGCTTTCATTAGACAATTATTTTAAAGCAATCCAATGAAATACATAGAAATTTAAACTTGTGTGCGTTTCCTCTTTCCAATATTATATAGTTATAGCTGGGTCCATTATAAGCAAAGGTGATGCAATGCTTTGGAAAGTTGGGCATTTTGACCATTTTCATGAATCAAAAACATGGTTATGACAAATAAAGTGATTTTATTTTAATATTTATTTAGAATATGGATGAAATATTACACATTATTTCAGAACAAATGTTTAACTTTCTAAATCAAGTGAAATATCCAAATCCACCATGACACCCCTTCTTACATTTTTTGGCCTCGTGCAGAAAGTGAGATGCTCTTACTTCAGACTCATTTTGTCGTCAACTGTCATTGTTATTGTTAAATGTTTATAACCCCTCCTTTGTAAAATGCATGTTAAGAGCTCTGTGTCAATTCCATTTAACATACCAGTATTTAAATAGCAAACACTTCACTGGTTATTCAATAAAATGAAATGTTGCAATATTAAAAGTTAAATAGGTTTTCTCAAGTCCAGGTTGAAAATAACTTTTATGTTTCATTCATTGACAGGTTATAATAGCACATCCTTTACAATAACGAATTTGTTAAGCTATTGGAAATACCGCATTATTGTCTATGCATCCACGCCTGTGGGTAATTCTACTGAGGCATCAATTAATTACACGCTGACAAAAGATTCACGTATGTATTATGTACTTTCTACCTATTATTATATTTCCTGTATATTGAAAACAAATATGTAGAAACTTTGATATCTGAATGAGTGTATTTATAATATAAAGACAAGAAATAATGTAAACATTGTGTAGAAATGTTGATGTCTGAATGAGTGTATTTATAATATAAAGACAAGAAATAATGTAAACAATGTGTAGAAACTTTGATGTCTGAATGAGTGTATTTATAATATAAAGACAAGAAATAATGTAAAAAAATGTGTAGAAAATTTTATGTTTGAATGAGTGTATTTGTAATATAAAGACAAGAAATAAAGTAAATAGTATGTATACTTTATAGATTATCTATTAATTACTATTTAACTTATTATTTATACATATTATGTAAGTAAACTTAAATGATAATAATACAATACAGACCATTGCTAATATTTAATATTAGTGCATCTTTCTTAAACGATTTTTTAAAAAGTGAACAAGAACAAAATAAACATATTTGCTGTTAGAATGAACTAAACGCAATGCATACATATCAGGAATCTAATATATTAATACAATTATTTTACATTCATCCGTTAAAAGATGCATCAGTATTCTAAATATTAAATGTTCACACACCTCGTACACAATACTAGAAGCTGCTTTCCATTTCCCCACACCAGCTGAAAAAATTAAAACGTTTAGTCTTCATTATTAAATACTCAAATTATTGTCTTAGCTATCTGAAGTAAAGGTAAATGTAATATTAAGATGGCACTTACTTGTGATGTTAGTAGTAGCATGTATGCGTTTTCTGCGGAATAAGTATTCTTGGCAATAAATCCGTAATTTATATTATAAAATTATATCTTTGTTGTTAGACCATTGATTTTAGACTAGAGTGAAGTTCACAATAAAAAGCTTTGGGTATATTTCCATTATGCTTGTAGACACTAATTGACTCAAATCAAGGGACTGTTTACTGAGTTTATATTGTTTTTGTACTAATGGTAGATTGTACATAAAAATTTAAAACAAGAATGATATATACCTATGATATAACAAGCCGTTACGTCCATTCATACAGAGCCCGGACCGGTGCAAAACTACACGATCAATCAGCTCGGGAACACGGCTCAACTGCTGTACATTGTGTTTTCTTGTCCACTAGAACGGGAACGTAACGGGAAAATCTCGGAGTATGGCTACAACACTTCTGTCGTTGCAGGGAATGTAAGACATACGCATTGTCGTCTTTTGTATGTTTGTTTATACACTAGTAAATATAATCTTATGAGAAGGCAGAAATTGTCAAGTTCTGGAAGATAATCCTAAGAACATCATTAACATAATGGCAAACATCATGACAAATAATTTATCACCCAATGTCCACAACATACACACTTTCATATATAAGCATTTGAACCTACTTATGTAATCACTGACGGCTACTTAAATGACGGTATTGTAACAGGAAGCCATCAACATATGATAACCTATTTTTCATCATGCTTTTCAGTATAGTTTTATCTGCATCTGTAAATGCCAAGTCTACTAACATCTGCAACCAATTTCATTTAATACTGTGACATTTTGCTAGGAGATTGGCAAGATGTTAATTCTCCACCACCCTGGGCTGCCTGTAACAATAGGCTAATCCTCAAAATACACCTTCTGGCTGGCAACATGTTTTAGAATCGTGAATAATGGATAATGTAGAATAGAAGAGTGATAGCTCTAGAAGATATATCTAGTCTCCTCCAACCCCCACCCGCCGATACATTCAACCTGGAAAGTAAGTAAATACAGGTGAGATACTACAACATAAAACATTTAAGTGTATCAAGCTAACATGAGTGGTCAAAGTATCAACAATAAATGTATTGAACAAAAAATGAAATAAGATAGCATGGTTACATGCAGTGAATTATCGTTTATATATATGCACAAACTATAATTGAATTCACAAGAGAACACAGAATGTTTCTGTGTGAACTGTAAAAGTTTGAGTTAATTCAATAGTATCTTGACTGATGCCGTGCAGTTGTTGACTTTATAAATACAAAATTTTAGGATCTCTGACATGTAGTCTAGTGTCCCAATGAATGTCATAGCTGACACGTGTTCTGTTGAGCTGGTCTTTGGCATGTGGGTATTTCTGCTTTGGTGTTGCTTCATGGTGCAATACTCGTTGAAGTCAACATCCAATATAAAGTGGTCCTTTTCTAGAATTGTTTCATGGCTCACTGCTTGGCAATCAACATCTCAGATAAGGTCTCATATAAAGTGCTGATCCAATGAAATACACAAGGGATAAGAATTCATTCATGCATTCAATGACAGATCACTCATACTTACATAGTCATCTGTGAAGCCAATGCTACCAAGTTAATGGTTATTATTATTAATTAATTAATCATCTATAACTAATTACAAGTAATGATGATCTTAATTTATGTTCTTAATAATTCTCCATCGGACTTGGCAGATATTCAAGCACTGTAAACGTTTTTTCTCTTCCACAACATTAAAGTCAAACAGTTACCATCACACAATATTCTTTAGTTGGAAAACTTCTTATTAAAGAGAAGACAACTCCATCTTTAACCTATATTTAGCAAGCCCCCATCTGCCCATTTTCTTCTCCAACATACATTTATCAATATGTATAGGAAGGTCAATAAATTAACAATAAATTTATTAAATCAACAATAAAGCAATAAACTGGAACTTAGTGTTGCTCTCTGATTATATCTTTCAGGACAAGCAGCCTTTCTTTTGTGTATGATTACTGATTGTAAACTGCTATGACTGACAGTGGTAGATGTGGGGGGTAGTGTGTGTAAGTGGAATACACTACACTCCTATGATGTATGGTGGAAAGATATGCTGAGTACATGACTAATTACTGGTGCAAAGAAGTTACTGGAAATCACTACAACTTTTGTTTGGCTTGAAAGAGTTGACATGGCGAAAAGAAAACACCCAGGATGACTTCAAGAGAATAACATAATTTCAGTGTTTTCAATGTGTGTGGAGGGAGATATGAGAAATTCATATGGACAATAAACTTGATAAAACTTTATGTTTGATATGAAAAAGCATGCAGTACAAACAATTGGGACTTCATCTATAAGTTTATAAGAGCAACGTTATTGCTTATCTCCAATAAATCCATTTCTGTTCTCTGATAAGAAGTACCCTGTGATTTGTATTGACTTGATGAGTTGTATTTTTCTGGATAAAGACTGTAAGGAAATTATTTGAACATGGTTTCATGGAAATATTGATGTCAACTAATCTTTTGTATTGAATTTGTCAAATGCATATTTGATTGTTGATTTAATAAATTTATTTCCTGCCTTTTTAAACATATTGATAACCTTATGTTGGAGAAGAATGTGTGTGAATGGGGGCTCACTAAATGTAGATTAAAGATGGGTTTGTATTTTCCTTTAGTAAGACGTTTTCTGCCTATGGAAATAGTGTATGATGGTAAATGTTGTCTTAATGTTGTGGAAGAGAGAAAACATTTACAGTGCCCACATGTCCAACAAGTGAGAAAGATGAGTAGTGTCTGCTGGGGAAATATTAATAACATAAATTAAGATTCTCATCATGTGTAATTAGTTATGAATTATTAATGAATTAATAGTAATAATAATCATTAACTAAGTGGCATTGGTGCCACACAATTTTATATCCATAAAAAATACAATTCAACATTCAATACAAATTAGAAAATAGTTCTTATCAGAGAACATAAATGGAGTTATTAGAAATAAGCGATTATTGTTTTTAGAGCACTGTCTCAATTGTTTTTCTTGTTCTTTTGCAGCAGTGTCACAAGTTTATCATCCACAACAACACGTGTCTCTCTCTGCACATGTTGAATAAAGATTCACCACTTATTTTCTTGAAGTCAACCTGGGTGCCTTTCATTCGCAAAACCAGCTCCTTCAAGCAGAATAAAAATTATAGTTATTTTTAGTAACTTCTCTGTAACAGAAATCATTCAGTGTAATCAGCAAACTTTGTCACTATACATCAAATGAGTGTAATGTCTTACCTTACTTACACACACTGTGGCAGATGATTCCCATATCTACCCTGGTCCTAGCAGTTTAAAATCAATTAACCAGAAGATTCATATCACACAATGAAGAAAGGATTCTTGATCCTGTAAATATATAATTATAGAACACACATAACGTTTCAGTTTATCGCTTTATTAAACCATTTTTTCTTACATTCCAATCTCAACTTACAGTTTATTGCAACAGTATGCACACAAAATATTAAATGCAGCATTATAGTTTCATGAGCCATTTCACTAGAACAATTTCAAGTGTTTAGCATATTATATACAAGCAGCTTAGTTCAAACATTTGTAGAAGTAATAGTCTACTCACACAATACATCTTTACGTAAAACACAAGTTTATCAATATCAATAGCAAAATGTATGAAATATTCTATTCTGTCAGACAGTTACTTAACTAACAAAAACGCTAATGGCACCTTTCCCTGACTAGATTTCTTGCCAATCCTAGTTCAAAGTGATCTAAGAATAGAATTCTCTAAAGCAGGTAAACATTTTAATCACGTTCGCATAAATCTGTAATCATTGGAAAATTAAAAAAAAAACCTCATCATCTGCATGATTTTCATGTAAATTTGAATTGTGTAGTAAGAACTACGCGACCCTGTACTCCATTGTCTAAAGTTGAGTATTGCGCTTTTAACTGTTTACTATTATTATTATTTTTTCAGCCCTCGGCACTAACACCGATTGGATCATGGACGGCTAGAAGTGATTGTAATTATAATGAAACTATACAAGTTACAGCACAAACAAACTACTCGATCAGCGTACGTTATTTTCTAAATTGATTAACAGCTTTTATAACGTCTAATGCTGTGTGCATCTCTATTGAAATACGTTTCATTACTTATATAGATTTTGCGTTGATTTCCAAAGCCCAATAGCCCAATAGCCCAATAGCTCTTTCAACATTAGAATCATCTTTATATTGCTCAGAGCACGAGATGCTGCATGCTGGAAAATACAGAGTACAATAATGACTGAGGTGCTACTAGCAGCTATAAATGTAATACATGACATGATAGGTTAATTAATTTTTTAAATTTTGAAGCTCTGTGTGTGTGTGTGTGTGTGTGTGTGTGTGTGTGTGTGTGTGTGTGTGTGTGTGTGTGTGTGTATGTGTGTGTGTGTGTGTGTGTGTGTGTATGTGTGTGTGTGAGTGCGTGCGTGTCTGCGTGTGTGCGTGCGTGCGTGTGTGCGCGCGAGCGCGTATTATTTGTGTACATTTTCTCCTTCATATCCTGAGGAATAACACACTTATCACACATCAAATGTAAAATAATAACAGAAGAATGCGTAGTATTTGTTTAGAGAAGTACGACTGAGAAACGTTTCCAATTTTCTATAACGTAGTGCTGATTTTTATTCCCGTGCGTAACTGAATAAGTGCATGCTGTGTTTTTAAAATCGTAATAGATAAGTATGCATTACTTTATATATTACCACGCAAATAAAATAACATTGTTATTTTTTCCTGTTTTGCAAATCAAGTCTGTATTGTATTATAAACTACTTTTGGTAATTATATTTCGTATTTGAAGGTATTCGCAAAAACTTTAAACTATTCGGGAATTCTGACCACAAACTACTTTTACGTGCAACCTAAACGTAAGTACAACTAGTAGCCTCATTATTTTCACTTTTACACTAATATTTATTTGAAATTTGAAATAATTAAAGAATAACCGTGTATTTTCTCTAATGTATATTATAGACCAAATTCCTGTAAACGTATATCTATCTATCTATCTATCTATCTATCTATCTATCTATCTATCTATCTATCTATCTATCTATCTATCTATCTATCTATCTATCTTTCTATCTATCTATCTATCTATCTATCTATCTATCTATGTACCTACCTATCTCTGTGTGTGTGTGTGTGTGTGTGTGTGTGTGTGTGTGTGTGTGTGTGTGTGTGTGTGTGTGTGTGTGTGTGTGAGATAATATATTTTGTATTTCTTCAGTTTCCTTCCAACACACAATCACTTGATTATATATTAGATCATTGTATATGTTTCTCTTTTAATGTATACTTGTCATTGAATGTCTAAGTAAACGTGTCTTCCAATGACAAAGTATACTTTTTTTATATGCCTATATATACACGTCTTTCAATGTCTTTTGGTGATGTGTTTTGAGGCTCATATATCCATGAGTATTACATAATACTAAAGGATATTTTATAAGAATTGTTAGCTAACCACTAATTTAACAGTAACAAATTGCTCCATGAACATAATTATGTGAATTCTATTTAATTACACACAGTAAATAAGAAATTATTGTATGTATTAATATAATGACGTGAATTAGCCATAATTATTTTAAGTTAACGTTTTGTGACCCTTCTATATGGCACATTATCTATCTATCTATCTATCTATCTATATTGGATATAAAAATGCATTTTAATTGTTTTATAATTGCACTATATATGCAGTATAATACAACATTATATTGAATTAAATATTCCTATATTCATTATACTTGATAGAACATAATCTACTGTAATGCAGTATTATATATTTGAATGATTTATCAAATTCGATTATATAGTTGACTTATGATGTATTAGTCATATTATAATATTGTGTTTTCTAATCCATTTGCTTCACATTATATACTAGTCTTTTTACTTTTATAATGATACATGTTGCTATTTAGTGTATTTGTGTATTATATTTCAATGTCATACTATACTTTATAGTATACTATTACAAGACATTCTCCAATAATATTGTACATATGTATATGTTTGCATTCGTAGATTAATTGTTTTCTATAGAGTAAATAAATGGGGAAGGAAGGGGGATATTAGAAAGTAAAGAAGTACTGTTGAATGTAGTTAAAACCTAGAACATGTTAATATATTTATTAAAAAGAAGTGTATATTTATTTTGTTAAATGTATCCATGTATTTGTCACAAATACACACACACACACACACACACACACACACACACACACACACACACACACACACACACACACACACACAAATACATATATTTCTTTGACATGTATTGCCATGTTATGTAGAGTACATTTATTTTATGTTAAACATTTAAGACTTGAATATACTGTGTGCTTTTTTCCTGTCAGATTTACAAGCAAGATTCCTGCTTTGTTGAGAAGTATTTGAAAACATATTTAAAGAATAATAATCAACAGTGTCGTTACATTTTATAGACATTTAGCAGCTTGTATATTTAATGTGCTCTTGATTTGAGCACAAAATGGTTGTAGAGTTAACCCATCCAAGAACCACCTGCCTGGTAACATCTGGATATAGTTAGTTATATATCTGTGATAAAATCCAAGTGTTAGAAAACGGATATCACGTCTGTAAAACATGGATCCGCCTACATGGAATCAAACTATTTCGTTCTAATCAATGAAGTGTGGTCTGAAACCTGTGGCAGTTAAAACATTTCCTTTTCCACATTCGTTCGAAAGCATTTGTCTTGTTAATTGTTTATGTGAGAAATAATCTATTTGACACATTCCTAGACTCTTAATAATTATACTGATAAGATCATTAAGATCGATATTCAACTTCGTCATTCACATTATCTTTTCTTTACATAGCAATGTGAAGAAAAGTGACAAACTAGCAACATTACAAGTTGAAATTGCAACATTTAATTTAGTTTAAGAAAAAGGGAAAATGTGAAAACTAATTTACTTCGAAATAACAGTAGTCTGAAAAATCCAAATATTTCAGTACTCTACTTATTGTATTTTACAAGTGAATATTAAATGACTATTTATATTTATCGCATTTTCATAGAGCATACGAGCAATCTTGCACATGTATGGTTCTTAACAGGACGTAAATGTTTTAAGTTCACGTTGTAAATATGATGAATGTAGTTAGAACATAGAAAATTGTAATGTTGTTGATATTATGAAAAAAGAACTGTACATTTACTTTCTTATTGGTGTCTATGCATTATACGTTACAACAACACCCACGTACGCACGCACATATACAACCATACATATTTCTGTGACATGTCTTTGCCATGTTACGTAGAGTGCTTTTTGTTTTATGTTAAACATGACGTCGAGTGTGACTTAATCACACTACGGCGATTTAGTATCTTAAACTTTCAGGCACGTCAGTGGACGGAATACGGTAATTCAGCATTTGATGAGTATTTAGCTGGTTACATCGGGTAAATTTCGTACATATTTGACAATTCTGAATGTCGTTAATAAATTATGTAAGCAAAACAAACTAAAATTACTGAATTAAAGCATGTTGTACATCTTTAATCTCTAATCCTGCTTGAATGCTTCGTTTTATATAAAATGAAACAATTGTTGCATTGTTATTTGTCATATACGGCACTAATATTTATGTCGCTTATTTTCTTCACGCCCACTTTAGCCGTTTTTTTTTTTTGAAAGAACTCCTAGATATCAGTAGATTTTATCAAAGAAGGAAGTTATTTTTTTAAAAATGACATACGTGCAATCCTCTAGTTTCGATTTTTAAAAAAATCAATTTTAATGTCTAAATGCTTTCGAACTTTACTTGTAAATGCATGTGTGTATATATTTTTATTTTAGTATTTATTTAAGTCTCTCGTACGACATCGCATACACTTTATAGTCATTTCAATTTTTGCAATAACATGTTGAATCTAATACCCAGTGCATTATCTATAATGTTTTTATTCTGTCATCTTTACAGCGTGTGTAGTTATGAGATTGATATAAATGTAATTTATTAATAATGTTATTTAAACTAAGAATTTATGCAGTTTGTCTTTGGAAGATAATGTCTACATTTATAAAACTTTGAATTTTTATTGCAGCACCAGTATTAGTGCCACCGTCTAACGGCTTCGTGATTAACAATACCAAGACAATTTCTGATACGAGCGCTACCGTTCAGGTGTGCCAGTGTCTGCTAGACAATGGTAATGGTGAAATTACAATGGCCGGTCTGGTTATTTGCAAGAAGAATGCGATTGAAAACTGCTCACCAAGCAAGTGTTTCTTTGTTTTGCGTAGAATATGAATTAGGAGGCAATGTTATAAAAAATACTTTATCATCAATATTTGCGCTAAATTTAAATTCATTTGTGAAAGAAAAAATATTTTTGACAGATATACAATCACACTTTATTGGTGAGAAAGGTGAACTCAAACAGATAAAAAATTAGTTGATAGATATACAATGACACTTTAAAGGTGATTAAGATTAACATACATAGATAAACTGTGACAATGAAACACCGTTATCACATTGTATTTAAATGTTCATGATCAACACAAATTTGCATAAAGTAACGAAATTAAAAAAAAAAAAGACATGTAGTACTTAAAGTAACGTTGCAGTTAAATCTGAATAGTATCGACTTTTATAAAAAGAAGTGTGTGTGTGTGTTGTGTTTTGTGTGTCTGTGTGTCTGTGCGTGTGTGTCTGTGTGTGTGTGTGTGTGTGTGTGAGAGAGAGAGAGAGAGAGAGAGAGAGAACCTTAAAATAAATAGACATATATTCTAAACCATCTTATTACAGTTCTTCAAATGCAATGTGTTTCAATAATAGTTTAAGTTGTGATAATGTATTAGTATGTAAAATCATATATGTTGTATTATATTGCAGATTTGGGCATTCACAATAAATCGTACTATGCTCATGATATTCCTACTTGGAAAATGTTTACGAACCAAAAGGCGACACGGTACCGTTCGACTTCTGATCAATTTCACACCGACTTAAAAAACAAGGGTAAGATACTTGTAGAATACAAGAGCTAAATATAGACACCACATACAAGTTATATTGCGTTCTGACTTTATCCAGCAGAATCTAAGTGTCCAGTCAATTACTCTATTAGTAAATACTAAGTTTGGCATAGGCCTCTGAAAGAAAGAAATGTTAACACGTTCAAAATAAAACATAGCATATAACATTATAATTAAACCTAACCATTCATACAACACAAAGACACTTTTACCTTATCCAGCCAAGGGTTTTACTTCTGGTCCATGTACAACCCAATATAGGGATGGACTCAAACCTTGAAAAGCTCACCCAAAGAGATGATTGAAGAAATGAGTACCGAGCAAACGTCACTATCACCTTTATTACCCTTGAAATCACACCTGTGTCTGTTAGACACGCCTTTGATCTGGCCAATTACTTATTGCCAATACGATTATGACTTTCTACAACTTCTGACCTCACGCACCGATCCAGTTAACAACGCTTCCCTTTGTATACTCCAAAACACACACACACCGCAAATTAATCTCTTGCTACGCTTATCAGCCATTGATCATGCAAATTTAAACAACAAACACTCGCTCAATTATCTGACACAAGTACTAACGACCGGTCAGTAAATCTGCCACCATGCACTACTCATTCGTTCAGGACCTCACTACGGAAACAACATGATGCAATGTGACGTCATTCATATTACAAACAGCTTCAATTTAAATTGCAAAATGAAAATTTATATAAAATATATGGGAAAATTCCCCATCATATAACAGACTTCTTGCCACACAAAATTCAAGTGATTAGATAATATAATTCTCTATAGAAGGTAAAGTTTTGATCTCAGCCTATTGCCTTGTCTCGTTCTCGTAAATCGTAACCATTGGATAATAAAAAGTACTTAACCAGTTGGAACAAGTTTGGATTGCACCAGCAATTTCTAACATATTCTCAACTCAATCGTTTACTCCGACGCATACAAAAATACCATCATAAGGAGTGCCCGAGCTTGGATTACTTTGAAAATTAAATAATTCATATAACAATTAAGGCTAGAAATGAGGATATACAAATTTACTCCGCCACACGACTGTACCTTGATGTTTACCAATTAACAGCTATTTGCTGCTTGTTATTAGTTACCCGACTGTATCTGGATGTTGATCAATTTAACAGCTCTTTACTGCTTGCTATTGTTTAACCAACTGTACCTTCTTGTTTATTAATTTAATAGATATTTGTTGCTTTTATTACCTATCTAAGTATACCTCTGTGTTTACCAATTTAACAACTATGTTTTGCTTGTTATTACTTATCTAAGTATACCTCTGTGTTTACCAATGTAACAACTATTTTTGCTTGTTACTACCTATATAACTCTACCTCTGTGCTTACCAATGTAACAACTATTTTTGCTTGATATTGCCTATCTAACTATACACCTGTGCTTACCAATGTAACACATATCATTTGTTTGTTATTAGCTGTCTAACCTCTGTGTTTACCAATGTAACACATATCATTTGTTTGTTATTACCTGTCTAACCTCTGTGTTTACCAATGTAACATATATCATTTGTTTGTTATTACCTGTCTAACCTCTGTGTTTACCAATGTAACACATATCATTTGTTTGCTATTACCTATCTAACTCTACCTCTGTGTTTACCAATGTAACACATATCATTTGTTTGTTATTACCTGTCTAACCTCTGTGTTTACCAATGTAACAACTATGTTTTGCTTGTTATTACCTATATAACTCTACCTCTGTGTTTACCAATGTAACAACTATTTTTGCTTGTTATTACCTATATAACTCTACCTCTGTGTTTACCAATGTAACAACTATTTTTGCTTGTTATTACCTGTATAACTCTACCTCTGTGCTTACCAATATAACAGCTCGACGTCGTCGCTCCTTGTTTCATCGTTCAAAGCGAGAAGAGATGACAGGATACAAATCCGTTAAAATCGGTGACGAAACTTGCGACCAGTTTAATGAATCCGTCTACTGTAACGGACGTCTTCCGTCTAGCAGCGAACTCGTGTAAGTAGACATTTTTAGTAAGTGTTACGAACATTTTATTTTATAGCTTTGAACCGTCAGTCATTGTAACTTGTGGTTTTATTCTTGTACTTACAATCACGCTGACTGTTAGTGAAAGAGATATTTCTGCGGATATAGGCCTGAAATGTACCCTCACATAATTATTAGCCTTACGTTGGAGTCATTACTTTTGACATTTTGACTTTTATTGTACCGAATGTTTGTTATTTCAGTGTCATCGTGTTCAGTTGCACTGATGGAGGCTGTACAGAATGCCAAGATGTAACAATTATTAAAACGCTCGCTCCACCGTCAGGTACAAATATTATTTTGTTATTTATTTATTTTTATTGTTGGCTCTTGTCAGTGCAAATAAAATCCACTGTTACCTGTCCTTGTACTATTAGCATTGTTGTTATAAGCGTCTTTACTAACACCATCTAAAAGCTAAATTTATTTTAAAACATAAGTGTCGTTTGTATTTAAGGATGTGCATGTAGCAATCTGCGACTAAGCATTCAGTATAAAACTATACCTTGTTTTAAGTCTAAAAATATGTGAAACCTTTCTTAAATGACGTGCACGAAAAATACAGTGACGATGTACGCAGCATTGTGGAGAGTATGTTTTGGTCGGAATACATAAAGGTCAGTGGAAAGTATATTCGTAAAAAAGTAAGGTAACTTTTGACGTTACAACAGCACGGTCATGTGTCAATTCTCTGAGCACTAGAAGAACATCGACCATTATCATAAACATCTGACCACGTAACAGGGGAAGATAAATCGCGTGTATTTTCTAGCCTTATCATTATATATGTGAAGAAATAGTCGACACAAGATTTTTTTTTATTAACCCGCAATCCACTTTTGATATGCTTTTGTTCTATATTCGGGCATTGCTGTTTTCATAAATACTGTATTAATTAATTATTATCAGTTCTCTGAAAAGGCATGTGTCCGAATCATTAACTTAGTTCTTTGCTTAATATTTTGCATCATTTAATTTTAAATTAAAATTTGTTTTACTTTGTGACGTAATAACAATTATTTGCATATTTTAGTCTTAGACGTGTAAACACTTTATTCGCAATGGGTGACATTTTAAACAAAAACGTGGGGTTGTCCTTTAAATACAATGCTTTGTATGTATTTAAATATTATTTTCTCGCCTACGATTCCCACACCCATGAAACACAATAGATAAGGTGATTTCTCTCAGAGTATATTGATCATTCTAAAGTGATTTTAAAGTTACAATTCTTCTCGCATTCTGCAGACTTTCCCGTTGGTGCTGTTGTTGGTGGCATTATTGGCGGACTGATTTTGATTGCTCTTGTTATCATCATTATTCTGCTTTTAAGACGTTATCGAAGGTAAGAGCATATATGTACATACGTACATTTAAGAGTTATTCGTCCACCCACATAGATAGATAGATAGATAGATAGATAGATAGATAGATAGATAGATAGATAGATAGATAGATAGATAGATAGATATGTCACAAAGTGGGCGGCTCGTTACAAGCCGACCCCGAGCTGAAGTTAGAGATGCAAGGGGTGAAGTCTATTTTTGGCCTGCTCCGGTGCACCTCCAAGAAAAGCCCGTGTGACGTGTGCCAGTACTACGTCGTGTCAGGTTGTTACATAGATAGATAGATAGATAGATAGATAGATCTTATAAAGGAGTTCTATTTCTATATATTACAAATTTTTATTTAAAAGTACATAACAGGTACTCGTTGTAGACCACTTCGTTGCTTGCATTGTTTGTTAAAACTTATCTCTCATGGATTATCGAAGTGTGCATCTACTGAAGTGTTTCAAAGGATTAACATCATTGTTATATAAAGGAGTAAAGGAACTAAATCATGATTAGGGCTAAAAACGTATTTGCAATTCTTTCTTTCTTTCTTTCTTTCTTTCTTTCTTTCTTTCTTTCTTTCTTTCTTTCTTTCTTTCTTTCTTTCTTTCTTTCTTTCTTTCATTCTTTCTTTCTTTTCTATTTGCGCAGATAAATTTAATGTATTATTTATATTCGTAATTTATGTAATTTAATGTCACCTTCTTCAAATACACAACTAATTATCTTAATAAATAAAAAAAAATGCTAATATTAATAAAAGAATGTCCTTTTAACGTCTCACCTTTAATCCATGATAGACAGTAATTCTATGATTCGCTTTGAAATTATAGCATGTATATTATGGTTTATTTTAATGGTTAATTTGGAATTATAGCTCTATTTTATTTAGGCTAGTGAATTTATGCATCTTTCATTTGCTTTTTCTTCCAAGTAAACCGGTCTATGAGAGGACAATCACAGTAGATGGGTCCATTAAAAAACAAGTTCGGTTAGTATTTTAATGTATACCTGTATTGTTCAATGTTTTGGCTGTTGATGGCGTCACTAGTCCTGATGAATTCGAACTCATTTATTAGTAGACACTTATTAAATGTTTTCTCTGTACATGTATGTTAAATATTAAACCCAGAAAATACTTATTTCTAAGTGAACAAAATGTGAAATAGCTTTGGTCAAAGATCAACCGAGAAAATCTCAATGACCATGCGAGAACTTAGGGATGCACACATATGTACGTGTGTGTAGATAGACGGATGGATGGATGGATGGATGGATGGACGAATGGATGGAAATGTTATAATTAATATGCATGTACCATATACAGAAAATCAGTGAAACTAAGTGACTTCTCTCTCCATCTGGAACAACTTCACCGTGATTCAAATCTGCGTTTCCAAGAAGAATTTGAGGTACTGTGTTTAGTCTTGCTTTTATTAACATTTTAATTATTTTTAAATGTTACACAAATAATTATTAATTGAAAACAATTTACTTAATTTGGAATAAACATCTTTCATTTTCTTTTTAAATATAATTAGCATTTGTATAAAAGAGTAAGATAAACAAAGAGAAAAGCGTAAAGTAAAGTATGCATGATATTAAGAACCAATTACAAGGCTTGCTAAAATTACTATTTTGGAGTATAGTGTTGCTTACAGTTCATTTCTGATTTTAGATTTATAAAGCTTAAGTTAAATTTTCCGATTTGTTGTTAAAAACACGTTGAAATATGTCTTAAAGACTTAATCTTGATATTTTATAAATATTAAAAGGTCTCTTCCTCCAAACACAACGTTTTTGTGGCATGCACTAGTGAAAAAGTACAGTACTTGTAGCATGATCTAGTCATCGCTAGTGAAAAAGTACAACAACACTTGGTGACATGATCTAGTTATCACTAGTGATAATCTCTGACATCAAGTTAGGTTTGTGCTCCATTGCAATGCTGATGATTTCATTAGCAAAATTGTTTTCTCTACAGGGAACTGAGATTTAATCTTGTAACTTTGCACATTGAGCTAGGGAGTGAGTGTATAACTCGAATTACTTCCAATGTCCATAACTCTGAGAGTATACCTACTTCCTTTGATTGCTACATTTGAGTCAGGAACACAGCCATTGCAGACACTCAGGTCCTGTTTACTTTGCATTGTCGAGGCTACAAGACAAGAAACTTTGAAATTGTTAGCAACATATTGACATGAAAAATAATGATTGTTAGAAACAAATTGAGTTGTCAATGTTACCAGAAAAGAAATATTGAAACTATTAGAAACTTGTATTGACGTTTGCAAGTGATCTGTGTGAAATGATTTCAACTTTGTAAGGCTGAGAAATTGCAATGACGTTGACTCACCATGTTTGATGTATAAATTATTTGGATTTCATGGCCCTGAACACTCACTAAAAATAGAAGAAGAATGAAAACGGCATATATAATTACATTTAGTGCAGCAGCATATGACAGAAAGCTTGACAAGAATATGCAGAACAAGCACGATTAATGAAATTTGATATTAACTCTGCTTAATTTATCATCTTTATCTACTCTGTAACGAAATACAGGTACCAGAATAGCTTCAAGTTTCCTATTATGAATAATTTGTCTTTTTCATATCATATATAGAGTGACCCTGGCTGTAATCACACATATTCATGAAAAATATTACGTTGTCACTTTAATATATATATAATGAAATGAAAACGATGAAAATGTACGTGAACATTATTGAAGTATCTTCACAAATGCATTATCATTATACTCGCTGAGAAAATTTAACACACATTTAATTGGAATTGCAGCTAGTGTAGGATGACTGCTTATAAATTGCATTCTGGGATATACCACTGAGTTTTAATTGTTGTTTTTTTCTTCAGGAAGTTCAAGAAAACTCCCCCAAAACGTATACTACAGCGGCAGCAACCATTGATGCTAATAAAATCAAGAACCGTTACGTGAACATTTTGCCTTGTGAGTATGCTTTGTTACAGACATATAAAAACACTTAATTAGTTATATTTATATCATTGAAAAATAATATATTGGTATATTTAGGTGTGGTACTGATGGTATGTCTGTGTTATCTTTACTTTTCCTCTACTGGTAATTCCTGTAGCATTAGACGATGCAGATTTATTATCACAAAATTAAATTAGTGTAGCCTGAATTTCAATTTGCATGATCTTAAAATGCAAGACATTTGGCTCAAACTTTAGTAAACCTCGCGTTAGTCTATGTGGATTGAAAGAGTGATGTTAATAGACATACTACTGTTGACAATTATCCTCAAGGCAATGTCAGTCGTAAACAAATAGAAATTGTCAGAATTAGAACTCGACATTTGTTTCCTTACACGCAGACTAGTAATCGAGTGATTACGTCATATTTTAGTCTGTTTGGTGTTGCTATTTCTGAACAAAAATATGCTTTTTACTTCTTTTTTATAACAGTTGATCACAGCCGGGTAAAGCTGATGGCTGATGATGATGATGCAACAAGTGACTTCATCAATGCTAATTTTATTCAGGTACACGTGTTATGATCAAGGATGAACCATTCCTTGAAGCAACAGTTCAAGTATTATATATTATCCTAATGGAGTTTGTTATCTTTTTTCTTGTAGTATGGTGGTAATTTATCATGAATACTTGTTATATCTCTAATACATATTTATATTCTCCAGAAAGCATTCGCCCTAATCTCTAAGCTCAGTTATGTGTAATTAACAACACGGTATGCTTTATTATACATTTTATACTATATTCGTAAATAACATGGGATAAAAACGATATTAAATCATTTTCATTTTCGTGTGACTTTAGAAGAATTAGGGCAATCAATCAATACGCTAAATATTTACCCTTACTCTTCTGAAGCTAATTCAGTATAAGGTTTATTCTTATACAATAATTGCTTTATAGACACTCATGCACTCATGTTGTTTTAGCATTAGGCAACCTTTGTGGTGTCAGTTGTTTATGTATAAGTTCAATCTGTGATGTAGGGATACAGCTCGCCTCGCGAGTACATTGCGACACAGGGTCCAATGGTGAGCACAGTGCCAGACTTCTGGCGAATGATATGGGAACAGAAATCGACCATAATTGTGATGCTCTCTGATCTGACGGAGAAAGGAAAGGTGATACAGAAAATATTTCAATCTTCTCTACAACGAATAATTAAAACAATGCCTTTCCTGTAATGAAGTACTGCCAAATAATTAAAACAATATTTGGCAGTAATTATATACTGTCAAAAATTTAAACCAATGCTTTTTAGTAATAAAGTATTGCCAAATAATTAAAACTATGTTTTAGTGATGAATTTGCCAAATAATTAAAACAATGATTTTAATAATGAAGTACTGCCAAATAATTAAAACAAGTGCTATATTTATTGGAAAACATTATTACACATAAAACATACATATGTAAAAGTCCATATCTCTTTAACCAGCCGAAGGTGGACTTGTACTGGCCGGAAGAGTTCAACGCCCCTGTGCAATATGGCAACGTCATAGTCAAACTAAAGACGTCGTCAACTCTCAACAAATACACAATTCGCACCATCGACATCTCCATCGTAAGTAATATGTGCAGAAATAACAAGAACAAATAGATTTTGCTTTTATGATTTGTTTTAATGTACCACCACTTAATATTTCAATCCCATTTTTTTTTATCCACTTACAGTTATCTATTTTGCATTATTGTTATGCCTTGCAATTAAACTTGAAACAAATTGTTTTATAAGCTAAATTATACGAATATTCATTAGTCTGTATGTACACATTCTGAAATTGATGACATAATGCAGGCTAGCATATACGTTCTCTGTGTAGAAAGAGTTAACACAATTTATGTGTGACATCCACTAGAGAGTTAAATAGTCGTGGTTAAAATTGCTTTCATTGTGTGAAGGGAATTTATTGAATTTTTGAATGGCTTGATTTTCTAGCGCAATCAGACACCTCAGTAACATAAACATCACCATAGCACAATGCATAACGTTTTTGTAAAGGTTTAAAGTCCACTGTGATCTGACATCTCAATTTATTTCCTAGGAAAATGGAAAAGAACATCGCCATATAGTACAATACTTTCTGCCAGGCTGGGAGGACTATGGTGCCAACCTCTCCCCGGACGATCTTTTGGACTTTGTCAAGAGTGTTCGTCATGAGGCTCGTACAACACACGGTCCAGTCGTTGTACACTGCAGGTGAAGATAACGCGTTATTTTTACGTTCTTATAGATATAGCAGGTGAACCAAGCTCCTTGTTTTCCAACGATATTGTGATTAACTTTATCAGCTAAGTGGCTAAGACAAAACAAAGTCAGTACAACATACGATATAAACTGTATGCAGCTAATTCGCTAAGACAAAACTTAGTCAATGCAACATACGATATTAACTTATATGGGGGGACTCGGTGGCTTGAAGGTAAAGGCGTTAAACTCGCGTGCAGGACGCCATTAATTTTTTTTAAAAAAACTGTTCTCTTCATCATACTTATAAGTAAAATAGTGCCAATACTTTGTATATGTGTGTATGTATTGAATACTTTTCATACCTGTATAGTTGTGTGTGTCTGTTGTAGTACTCCAATACTTTGTATATGTGTATATGTATTGAATACTTGTAATACCTGTATAGCTGTGTGTGTGTGTCTGTTGTAGTGCTCCAATACTTTGTATATGTGTGTATGTATTGAATACTTGTAATACCTGTATAGTTGTGTGTGTCTGTTGTAGTGCTCCAATACTTTGTATATGTATATATGTATTGAATACTTGTAATACCTGTATAGTTGTGTGTGTGTGTCTGTTGTAGTGCTGGTGTTGGCCGCACAGGAACATTCATTGCGCTGGACTTCTTGATGCAGTTTGTGAATGAAAATAACTTAAATGCTGAGGTGGACATCTATAACCTGGTACTCAACATGCGTCATATGCGTCCCCAAATGGTTCAGTCCGAGGTTGGTATAAATGAGAGTTAAAAGTAAAGATATATTCAACCCTGTTTTCGTCTAGACGGTATGTTGCAATATTATTATTTTCAATTCAGTAATACATGATTATATTAATATGCCTAACGTTTATAAATCATCTTAACAAAGTGTGTGTAGGTTTAAAAATCGAAGAATAGATTGTATCGATATGTCAATGCTATGATTAATTTAAGAATCTAATTAACTGACATTTTCATATAAACATATACCATGTACATTGCCAGTATTTGCCAATATTTTAATTAACACGTGCGAATCAAATTAATGCAGCCAATCGATTATTTGCTCGACAGAAACAATATATATTCATCCATGACGCACTGAAGTTGGTCATCGATAAAAAAATTCAATCAATGCAAGAGACTGGTGAAGAGAACATATATCAGAACACGCCAAACGATAACATATACGCAAACCAAGCCTTCGGTAAGACTGCGTAATACTCAACATTGTGTTTGGCTCTCTTAGCGATTGCTTTTTTTTTTTGTTTTCGACAATGGCTTCTTAGTTTTGCAGAAAATTTCATGGGATGTGTTTGAGTATTTCTTTTTATGTCTATCTTTTCTAATCGTCCTGTCTTACTCTAACTTTTCAGTCACTCAAATTCTGTCTCTATCCGTCCCTCTATAACTTACATATCTATCTATCTATCTATCTATCTATCTATCTATCTATCTATCTATCTATCTATCTATCTATCTATCTATCTATCTATCTATCTATCTATCTATCTATCTATCTATCTACCTACATATCCAACTAAACACATCCATCCATCCATCCATCCATCGATCCATCGATCCATCGATCCATCCATCCATCCATCCATCCTTCCATCTATCCATATATCCATCTGTCTATCTATCTATCTATCTATCTATCTATTCATTTATTTATCTATCTAACATCTTTATTTATACTCTTATATGCCTCTCCGTTTGGGTTTAGTTGAGTTATCCCACTTTTCTTATTAATGTAAATATATATTTTAATTTTTGTACTTTACTGCCTTTTCAGTTAATGATGAAAATATTTATGAAAATACGATGAATGGAAAGGAGTCGACCACCTCACTTTAAACACGAGGACTGTGAACAAGATTTCCTGCTACATTGTGAAATTATAAAAAAAAAATAATTGTTAATGCCTGACACATCAATACGCCAAGGCTGGGTTGTGTTTTTTTGCGTTTAACAATTGTAACATGTTAAAAATAAAACCGTTATATTATTATGGCACCATTTGAAGGATTAATATAGAAAGTGGTACTATTGTTAAAGGATCTTATTGCTATAATTATTAGGGTTAAAAGTATTTTATAAATTTTAAGAAAATTATGTTTCATTATGTTTCAAATGGAGGAGACGAAAGATCATTAGATAATATTTTCTTTTTATTAACTTTTACCAATAAATATTTTTTTTGTATGATCTCATATTGGAATAGGCATTGTGTAGATCTTACGTACGATTGTATTGCATAAATTAAATAAACTGTGTATATATGTAAATGTAAAATGCACAAGTATTAACCCTTTTAAAGATGTTGTTCAATGATCTATGTCTTTATGTTTTCAAAAGTTAGGCGAGATACGTGGGCGTGTTTGTATATACGAACAAATATAACCGTTAAAGTGTTCTCTACTGAAACCTATTGCACGACTCATTTGATTACAACACATTACAATCTAAAATACACTTTTCAACACTTACCTTGATTATTGGCTAATACGTTAAAATAAGGGCATTAAGTGCAATCCCTATCACACTCTACTCCTTAACATCCCCATTACGCCGAGCACAATGTTGTAAACAACTTGCTTTGTTACGGTCATATCATGAAAGACTGCACGCTAAAACAACCCAGGATAACATTTGACTCTGTAAAGAAGAGTATTTATATTTGTCAAGCAATAGAAATAAATCTAACCATGAAATAAATGTGAGAAGGAAGAATGAGAGAGAATGAAATTGCTTGATTCCTACTAATCAGCGATACCGGTTATTGTACGTTCCTCTTAAGTTGTAATGTTTATAAAATAGCGTTCTTTTCGGCATAGTCATTGCGATTGTTGTTTGATTCAGATGCAATAGTCTATTTCCCCCTGCATACTAATAATTTACAAGTTGCCTGATGGAAATTTCTTAGAAGGAAAAGCTGAGACCTATAAGATCATGGTTAATTTGTGTTGATGTTGGTCTCTAACCTTTGCGTAGTTTGATGAAGACATTATATAAAATAAAAAAAATAAATTCTTATATACTTCAGTTGAAATTCCAAATGTAAAAATGAAAAAAAACTCCAATAGATTGCGCCTCCCTGACAAACCACGCAGAATATTGTCAAAATGCTATGAACATTATTGAATAGACTAGAATATTTTAATTATTTCTTCAAAGAATACAGATGTGACTGCATTTCCGAATTAAAGGATTTTAATTATTTAATGAAATACTTTGTTTTTGTCATTTATTTGTTGTAATAAACAATGAACTGTCAAAGGAAATGTTATTTAATCTCGAAAGGTTAACGCCTTTGTTAAACATGGTGTAATTAAAACCGCTTCACAAGTTTTCATACTGTTGTGCAATATGTAAGATATTGTGCTCACTTAATTTAATCTACTCGATTTAAAATTGAAACATGTTATATTAGCATTAACCCCGGTTTTTGCCGATCTAGTAAATTGAAGTGTGTTTTGATTACGGTAGGTGCTTTCTATCATTTGCAATTACTCTTGTTATTTTGTATTTTTGTTTAGCTCATTGGAACGATGGAATGATTGATCTGTTCGTCTGCTCATTTGTAATATCCGTGAAGTTTAAACTAGTTTTTAAATGAACTTGTACGGTTTTCAAGCTCTTTGTCATCACGTGACGTGAATGACTGACACTTGTTCGATCCAACAAATAATTGTGAGCAGTAGAGGGACTTTGGTAACGTATGGCTATATATATATAGGAGTAGAGGTATTTTGGTAACGTATGGCTATATATATAGCAGTAGAGGGATTTTGGTAAGGTATGGCTATATATATAGCAGTAGATGGGTTTTGGTAACGTATGGCCCTATATATAGCAGTAGAGAGATTTTGGTAACATATGGCTATATATATTCAGAAGAATACATTTTTATTTATTCAGCTGCTGTCTGTATATTCCTCCTCTTCCTTCTCCTCCTCCTCCTCATCATCACCACTATCATTATCATAGCTGTTGTTACTGATATTATAATTATTTTGTTGTGTTTCTTATTCCTGTTTTCATTTATTTTAATACGAAATATAAAAGTCATCGGGTATTTCAAATATATGATATTACAATTATTTTTGTTATGTTTATTATTCCTATTTTCATTTATTTTAATAAGAAATATAAAAGTAATCACGTTTTTTAAATATATGAAATGTAATATATTTACGGATGACACAAATGATATACGCACAAATCTTTCCATTCCCTGTCAATTGCACATTATTGTTTTGTACACTGTTTACTAGCGGGATGATCACACTCATTAATGGGAATTTCCTCACAGCGCACGCACACACACACACACACACACACACACACGCACACACACACACACACGCACACACACGCACACACACACACACACACGCACACACACACACGCACACACACACACACACACACACACACACACACACACACACACACACACACACACACACACACACACACACACTTTGGCCGTCCTAATGAAACCAATGACTAGTTTTCAAGTAAACATGGGTATCCTCTTCTCCAAAATAAAAAAAAAATCGATGAACTTTGGAAGTGGACCCATTCATAAACCGGTCATTCAAACGCCATATACATTGAAGACATTAACATCCATCTAGCGTTATAAGTGCCAATGTTTTAATTGATTATTGTAGTCCGTTCATTTATAGAGCATTAGAATTGTAAACATATCATTCGTGTTATTTATTTTAGTGTGTATCACAGGAGGTACTTGAAGAATTCATAATCTCAAAAGAAACTAAAACTTTTATTTGCACCTGAAAATTTTACATTACAGAAATAAATAACTATTTAAAAAGAAAACGATGTGTATTTGTAATTGGTTTCGTGTGTATAGACTGACATAATCTGGGTGAAAATGTAAAGAAAGAAAGAGTATAAACCTTTATTTATTAAACTGATATTAACTAATGTTGAGGAACCATGATGATAATCAAGATGATGTTTTATTAAAAGATAATGCTAATTACGTAAGACTATTTTGTTTCTACATGTTATTGATGAGAAATTTTAACGGGCATAGGTCATGACAAATTCACATAACAACAAATTTAAAAATAGGAAGAGGCAAATTTATTCCGCCACATACATAAAAATTACTTTTCTATTTAGCTGTGGAGAATCACAAAATTTACAATTTTGGTATTTATAACTCCTGCATTCACTCACGTTAGGCCTTAACCACGTAACTCTAAAGAATGGAGACTGGATGAAAAGATCAAGTAATATTGTATGCAATGAAACCACATTCAACAGCCTAATATCGTGTTTGTGACACACTTAGAAAAAAATGTGTATAGTGTGTGACTAGTTAACAGCAAATTCAATAAATAAGACACTCAAGCTATCCACTCAGCAACATTTAAAATCATCACATTTTAATAACTCCATCTCAACTACTTTAGTGCAATGAAGCCTGAACTTAGTTCATCTTCGACTTATTATCTAGTAAACTATTACAGAGAAACACTGTACATATCTTTACAACTATCAGATCTTTTCCATGGTGTAAAAGATATTTATGTCAGACTGATTAATGCAAACTGCAACAACCCTTAAATTACAGCAACACTTTATGATTCTGCTTTATACATAATTTTATACGATGCAATCAGTTAAAACAAACTATGATTTCTTTGTGTTCTTATTAAGTTAACTATAGCATACAGCATCTTAATAATCATTTGAATAAGAATATTACACTAATATTAATATGACAAAGAGCTCAAAAATATTAACACATATTGTATTAAATTAGGCAGATGAGAAAGAAACGCTGTTCATTTTATTAGTTTTTATCTAGGATGTAATAGCACACCAATATCTAAGTCTAAGATGTAATATCATACCAATTCTTAATCGGAAGTGCTATTAGAATACAACTGTCTAATCCTAAGGGGTAATAAAATACCAATATCTAATCCTAAGGCTTAATAAAATACCATTGCCTAATCCTAAGGCGTAATAAAATACCATTGTCTAATTCTAAGGCTTAATAAAATATCATTGTCTAATCCTAAGGCGTAATAAAATACCAATATCTAATCCTAAGGCGTAATAAAATACCAATATTTAATCATAAGGCGTAATAAAATGCCATTGTCTAATCCTAAGGCGCAATAAAATACCATTGTCTAATCCTAAGGCGTAATAAAATACCATTGTCTAATCCTAAGCCGTAATAAAATACCAATATCTAAACCTAGAATTATGTAAATGTTACTAATTATTTTCTTGCAGATGAAAGATGATTATACATTTAAGCCTCCAACAATAATTAAAACAATGCAATATTCTGCCAAATCGTTAAATGACATACATTTAATTCTGAGTACAGATTTATGTTATCTGATATTACAAATCGTTAAATGACATATATTTAATTCTGAGTACAGATTTATGTTATCTGATATTACAAATCGTTAAATGACATATATTTAATTCTGAGTACAGATTTATGTTATCTGATATCACAGATACACGTCTAAGACACAATTCTTTCAAATGTACTATTTGTTGAATGGAAGGCGGATGTCTATACTGATAAAAATTATAAAATTATACTGATTTTACACAAAGACTATTTGAATAAGAGTTGTGACCTAAATAGAAAATTATTATATTCTAATAAAATATCACTTGTATTTTACTTGATAGTTTCTAGTAAGGGGTGACTTAACAGGCGACCTTTGAGAGCCGCGATACTAGAGGCAATAATTATGGAAAAGAGTCATCTAGATAGTGTTGAAACTCTTAGTTGGAGATTATCGCTTATAAAGCAGCATTACTTTAGGTATGCTGACAGTCGCACCACTATTGCGTAGTAATGTGTTTGATACTTTCTTAACTTTACCACACACTTATTCTGCAAGTCTGATTTGTTTCTTACTGGTGCAAAAGCGACTAGCACTCTGAGGCAAGGTGCTGTCGAGGAAGCTTGTTATTCTTGTCTTCACAACATTTTGACATTCCAAATATCCTGACATTCTTATTTGTTCAACTTTTAACAAATGATTTTCCTGAGATAGTGTGCATCATGATTCATCTCTATGATTACAGAAATACTGACTTTTTGCATGCATTAAATAACTTCTAATTATATTATTTATGAGTTATGTGTAGAATATGTAGTTGCTTGTACTCTGCACTGTCAGCAGACATTTATTCAAGGTTTTCAGAATTATATGTCATTTTAGTGTGCAATATTTTGCTTTGCATCTCTTCTATCAACAACAAGAAATTATTTTATAATGCTTTTGTAACAGTTTAATGTACAAAGTAGGTACAGTATTAAGAACATAAGATGACCAAATAAAGCATCAATATATGTTGGGTATGGTTTAAAAAATAAACTATTTTGTGGATTTTATAAGAACAGTTCTTTCTTTAACAAATTCTAGTATAATGGCACAAAAATATTGCTGTAAATTTGAAAACCAGTTTGTGACTTGGTTAGTCTGATCTGATTATTTTACAGAAGTTTTGATCTTTATTCTACTGTAAACGTGTTTAGCCCTGGTTAATGTATGTAATGCTCAGTCATTAATTATACACTTGTGGTATGCTGAGCATGTTTGCTTGTATTTTCGTACGGATTGTCATCTTCCAGTTCTGAAATAAAACAACATAATATTATATTATGTAAAACAGAAGTGTGCTATTATACTAAGTGCTGTAGAATTATTATGTAACATTATTATATATGATAGTAGTGGGTTATTCAATTAATAGTAGTAGTAGTAGTGGTAGTGGTTGCAGGAGTGATGGTGATGGTAATAATAATAATCTGCTACTGCTTTATATTACTGACACGAGTACAATTTAATTGAAATGTGTATATTCACGTATTTTTATTTGAAATGCCATGTGTGTATGACAGCACTATAAAAATACAACATGGTGTAATATTATTTAAGTTAATGTATAAGAGCAGCGAAATAATAATATTGTGTAGTACTATTTAAGTTTGTGTATAATACATGTGATAATAATTAATTTATCGTAGAAATATATTATTTTATAAATGACAACGACAACAAATTCAAACGTAAACCTAAAAAGGTAAAGTGGACATTATCCTCTGGCCACACTTAGCTTGTTGTCCGAGATTGCTCACCCATTTGCTTTAAAGAGTGACGACAGAAACGAAAGCATAAATGAACAGAATATTCAGTTTTATATTTAAAAATTAACAAAAATGAAAGAATTACCAAAGGCCTGATTTGCATAAATATTATCTATGGTTGTATTTTGATAGATGTTGTCGTCGTTTGGCTCCTGCATCATCTTGATTTTATTCTCGATAATTAGCTTCAGGGCGTCGTGCACAAAGATGTATTGTTTCTGGACAAAGAGGAGATAACTGTTTACTTCAAAATAAAGATACCTCAACATAACATTTCTTGTAAACTCATATTGAACTCACAATTCTATCCTACTTGTTTTTGGTATGAAAACAATGATATATTGAGTGTTGCACACATATCGTATCAAATAGTTGAGAACACTAAATGAAGATAATTGTTGGGGAAAATAAGTCCTTACACCGAATGACAAGAGCAAATAAGTAATTGTCCAAATATGTTAGCCTAAATGGAAATAGTTAAATAATTTACATATATTTTATAACACAGTGAAAACAAATCAATTACAAAATAAAATATATATCATGAAACATTACAAAGTGTGTAAATAATTTAATTAAAGAAGTCAGAAATTGTTTTAAGGAGAAAATTTAGAAACCATTCACTGAGTAGGTAAAATATTATTTTATAGATATACAACACATAAGAAAACTAGCTAAAACATTCAAATAAGAAAATCAAACACTAAGGGGCGTGGTCGGCTATATCTTTGTGATCACTGATGCACGCATAATTGTACCAAAGCACTTTGCTCTTACCTTAACTATACCAGACATGCAATGTCTCCGCACGCCAAGAGTGATTAATAACCACATTGCAATTTTATCAAAACGCATATCAACAAATACACAGCAAGTAGTAACATTTGGTCATAGCTGGACCAAACAGGAGTGAAAGCGACTATATGCAATTAGTCCAAGATCAGAAACTCTATCGTAAAGTAAAAACAAATATTTATGTATGTGGTGAAAATTAATCAATGCTATTTAGCATGTGTTGATATCTCTATGTTCTCAGCCGGTGAAGTAGGAACGTTAGGTTTTTAAAATGTAATTATTATAGAAACATTCTCTGAATGCCAGACATTTGAACAGGTGGTGGTGGAGGGAATTGCATGAGGAAAGTCTTGAGAATTTTCATGCTCATCTAGATGAAAGGAAATATATGTTCCACTTAGTTTTCCAAATTGCTCTACTTACAGTATTTTACCATTACTAGACTAGTGGAATAATGAGTGTGGTGTATAAGGACTTGTTGAATTGCAGTACGTGTGTAATGCTACGTTTTGTTGTAAAGGTAAAGCCACGGCCTGTGAAGCTATTCACTCGTTTATATAATCCCTTTCCAAAAGCAATAGCTTGATATATTGTTCGTAAATTCACAAACACAAGTCCCGAAACGCTGTATGTGAGCAGATATCATTTTGGAATTCCACAATAGAGCTATGTCATCAGCAGATGCCAGTATAAGTAATCCCCCAAACGCATGCAGTAATTAGAGTCAATGTTTATAATTATAGTTCATAATTGAAACAGCATCGATAATTAAGATGGAAAATAGCAATGGACACAAACCAGTGTCTTAGTCTAAATTTACTTTAACAAATCTCGATGAAAAAACTCAAAAAGCGGCAGATAGAGGAAAAACACAACCAGCACACAATCATATAAAAGAAAAAGAAAAAGAAAGTGATTAAAGATTTCACATGAAAATATGGAGAAAGCTTCGACTTCGACTTCGACTTCGAAAGATTAGTTTACTTTTGAATAATCAGAGTAACAGTTTAACTGAGTTATAAGAATGGCGTTTCAATAAACATGTCTAATGAAAACAGTGTACCACTGACTTCAGACTGGACCATCATGGGCCGATGGTGGCGCATGTTGAGCACTAGGTTGTAGATGTCCACCTCCGCATCCAGACTGTTGTCGTTCACGAACTGCATCAGGAAGTCCAGCGCAATGAACGTGCCAGTATGCCCGACACCAGCGCTATATGGCAGAAAAAAAATCAAAAGTCAGTATAAAGTGTGCTTTTTTCGTCAAACTTAAACTGAATCATGCTGGAGCAACTGACTGATGATCGATTCGGAATCTAAAGTCAGTAGTCACAATTACAACAGTCATTCAAACTATTGTCTAAAGTCAGTAATCAGAGTAAACATTACAACAGTCATTCAAACTATTGTCTAAAGTCAGTAATCAGGGTAAACATTACCACAGTCATTCAAACTACTGTGTAAAGTCAGTAATCAGGGTAAACATTACAACAGTCATTCAAACTACTGTGTAAAGTCAGTAATCAGGGTAAACATTACAACTGTTATTCAAACAATTGTCTAAATTATGCACTGTTAAAGAGCAAGTAGATGACTATTTGGGGATTGTAAGAACATAACTTTGGTCTTAAGCAGTGTGCGTCAAACTACTACTACTAGTAAGGAAGGAAGGAAGGAAGGAAGTTCAACAACGCATTCTAGAAATTTTTGAACTAACAACTCACGGTTTACATATGATATATTATAAATAAAACTGTTCAAATACAAGCCAAGATGTGAATTCCTAGAAACTCTCGTTATGGTTTGGATGAATATTGTAATAAAACACATCACTGAAAAATCACTGCTAAAATTAACAACATATCTAAATATATTTTAAATTACCATACACTTTCAATACGAACTTAATAAAAAAATAATCGTATTCAGTGGACCTGCAGTGGACGGTGATCGGGCCCTGTTCCGGCTTGGAGGTGGTTTCTTGCCGCACTGCTTTTACAAAGTCCAAGAGATCTTTAGGAGACACATTGGCACCATAGTCCTCCAAACCTGGAAAGTAGTACTGCGTTACACGGCGTTTCTCGTTACCATTCTCCTGCACACCGTGATGAAACAGTTACAGTAGAAATAATACCGTGTAATGTGGGAAAACCATTCCTTTGTCGTTTGCATGTATTATGGTAGAAACATTGCATAGTTTTAAGATTCTTTTCTGTTAAACCATTTATATTGTTTAAGTGTGTATGAAACGAACATTACATATGTCAGCATACATTATACTCATATATCTGTATCAGTCTGCCTGTGTTTTATCTATATGTTTATATTATCCCTGATGGGATGCAAGTAGACACCAATAAATATTTTCTAGATGATATTGTAAACAAAGACGTTTACTCACCATGGAGATGGTGACGTTTCTAGATAATATTGTAAACAAAGACGTTTACTCACCATAGAGATGGTGACGTTTCTAGATAATATTGTAAACAAAGACGTTTACTCACCATAGAGATGGTGAAGTTTCGAATGGTGTACGTGTTGAGCGTTGAACATGCTGTCATGTCCACAATGACATTACCGTACTGTACAGGTGAGTTTAGTTCGTTTGGCCAGTACATATAGACTTTGGGCTGAGAAAACACAACAAGCACTCATTGTTACCAATATGTTTCATCGTTTAATACAAGGCACAACAGCTGTGATTTGATATTGTGACGCCTACGCTATCGTAGTTATATTTCATCTCTAAAACGTCTTTCTCTCTTACAAACATTCTGAACTTAAAAAATTCTGCAACAGTCTCATTAGCCTGATACACGCACAGCATAAGAATTATGGCATCGATCAAAATTCACAAGTATAATGTAAAACGTAATCTGATTAAATAACAGAGAGATAATGTTCAATTACATAATCAAGTTAATGTACATAGATATAATGATTGAATTACATAATCAAGTTAGTGTACATAGATATGATTGAATTGCATAAAGCATTCTCCAATTCAAATCTTAGATCAATAGCAAATATGTACGAAATATTCAGAGTCCACTCTTTTCTTTATCAGACAGTTAACTAAGCACAAGCTAATTATCGCCTTTATGATTGGAGTTAATTCAAATTAAAATTGATTAGAATAGAGTACTTTCGGTCCATCCCCTTTGGATGAATTTCTTATGAACAAGTGCGAATATTGCTCAGAAAAACTGCTTATCCATTTGGAACTTGTTTGGATTGCATCTGCAATATCTAGCATATCCGTTACCTGAATTGTTTACTCCGACGCTGACACATTGTACTAATTTTCCGAAAATATTGTTGATGTTATTTTTATTTTGTTAATTAAAATGATAAAATGTCTAAACTTTTCTTACAACAAATAATTATATATTTATGGCCATGATGAATAAAGTGACAAATGGCATAATGAACACTAAAGATTAGCACAATCAGAACCTCGTAATCAATTCACCATTCCAAAATGTTGCTATCGTATGTTGACGCTAATGCCACATATGATTATGTTTAATATTTAATTAATCATACATAACTATTTACAAGTGATGAGAATATTTTAATTTATGTTAATAATTCTCCTGCAGACACCAGTCGTGTTCTCTCATTTGGCAGATATATAGGTGCTGTATAAACAGCTTTTCTCTTCCACAACACTAAAGACAAGCATTTACCATCATACAATAATTCTGTACTTGGAAAGCTTCTTACTAAAGGAGAAGATAAATCGGTCTTTTAATCTATAATTAATTAGTGAGCCCCCCGTCCACTCGATTTCTTCTCCAACATAAAATTATCAATTTGCATAAGAAGATCAATAAATTTAACAATAAATTTATTAAATCAACAAGCAAATATTCATATATCAAATACAATAAAAATGATTACTTGACATCAATATTTCCATCAAATAATTGTAATATCTATACAGTCTTATATCCAACACACAATTCAATAGATTATTGTCAATACAAATCACCGGATAATTCTTATATGAAAACAGAAATTGAGTTATTGGAAATACTAACTCTTATAGGCAAAGTCACAGTGGTGTTTTCACGTGCTTTTCATAACAAAGCCACAAGTTTATTGTCTATGTTATTAATGTCAATGCCATATGTTTCACTACTCACTGTAGAGCATCAATTAGCTGTCATTCTCTGTTTCACTACTCACTGTAGATCAATTAGCTGTCATTCTCTAAAGGCTACCCTGGGCGCTCCTTTGCCGATGTGACTTTCTCAAGCAGAACGACAATTGTAGCAATTTCCAGTAACTTCCTTATACCAGAAATTGATGTAGTCAGCTTACCTTGCCGTCATACATCAAATGAGTGCAGTATATTCCTTACGCTTACATACTGTGGTAGATACTTCTCATGTCTACCATGGTCATACTGGTTTGTAATCAGTAAACAAGGAGATTCAGGTAAAACAAGGAAAGGCTACTTATTCCCTGTAAAATATAATCAGAGAAGAATGCTTATCTTCCAGTGTAATCATCTTTAACTCCATTCTCTCTTACACGCAAGCCTGCAACAGTATTTATTAGCCCAATACACGCACAAAGCATAATAAATACATCAAATCGATTTTATGAATGCATTCACTAGAAACAGCATCATTTTTTAGCATACTATTTACGAATATCTTATTTCTAGAGATAATAGTCTACTCACAAAATACATCTCTACGTAAATTAAGTGTAAAATACCAATAGAAAAATGCACGAAATATAGTTCATTCTCTATTTTAATCAGTCAGTTAACTCACCATCAAGCTAATGGTTGCCTTTCATAACTGGACTTCTTTCCCCTCTAATTTCAAAGTGATTAGGCAATAGAATTCTCAACAGCAGGTAAACTTTTGATCTCTGCCCATTGTCTATTCTCATTCTCGTAAGTCTTAAACATTGGATAATAAAAACTACTCATCCAGTTGGAAATGGTTTGGATTGCATCAGCAATTTCTAGCATATTCTCAACTCGTGTTGTTTACTCCAACTCTGACTTACAAAAATACCATCATAAGGAGTGTCCAAGGTCGGGTTACTTTGACAATGTAACAATTTATATAACAATTAAGTCTACAAATATGGATAGACAAATTTAATCCGCCACATGTAACATGCTACACGGACTATCGTTTGTGATATCTCACTGTAACGTCCACAGAATTAATAAGAAGAAATTGAAACTACTTAACTGTCGAAAGACTTAATGCTAGAAAGTTAGTATAACTGGTGTTCCTGGCTCTTTCAGCCATAACGGTCAAAACGTTTCAGTACATGAATATACGTTCAGCACACATATATTCTTCGAACATATAAACTGACTAGATAAACTATTATGTGTTAAAAACTTTCCATATGGGTCTTTATATTAGGACATTTGTAAATTTCCAAAGTATTGAAACAAACACTATTCAAGTATACTGTCAAATCCTTTCAACAGAATTGTATGTGAAGTAGACGAGTTATAATCTAGCTTTTTCAATGTCGACAAACAGTTTCATACCATCCCCTTTTCCGTTAGATCCGAGAGCATGACAATGATGCTAGAATTTTGCTCCCATATCATTCGCCACAAATCTGCCACTGTGTTGATCATGGGGCCTTGAGTTGCAATATACTCCTGGGGGAAGTTGTGCCCCTTAAAGTAAAAAAAAATAAAAATATTTCAATTCCGTCTTTCCTGTAAATAAATCAGACACCGCAACTAAAACTATATATTGATATGAAATCATTATTTCTGTACATCGTATTCTAATATAAATAATAAAGGAAAGGTAATCAGTCAGTACCTTACGGAAGTTTGAGGCATATTGAGACCTGGTGCACACATGTTAGTTCATCGTGCTAGACACTAACAGACTAATAGTTATCCATCTATTACATTTTATTATTTTTTATCATACTACTAAACAATATAATATTCTGTTGCTGTAAAGTTCTTGCACACTTATAAAAGTCATTAGTTATGCAAATCTCTTGCTTCCTTACTATGTATTCAGTTTCAAGTGCATGCAGTTCTCAAGATAATTAGAAAAATACATTTACTGGAATGTAATTAGCATTTATGAAGTCAAGATAATTAGAAAAATATATGTATTGGAATGTAATTAGCATTTATGAAGTCAAGATAATTAGAAAAACATATTTACTGGAATGTAATTATAATTAGCATTGAAAAAGTCAAGATAATTAGAAAAAAAATATTTACTGGAATGAAATTGGCATTGATGAAGTCAAGATAATTAGAAAAACATATTTACTGGAATGTAATTGGCATTTATGAAGTCAGTATGTGGATCACCATCATCTGTGATGAGTTTCACTCGAGAGTGATCAACTGTAAAAGTATTTTTATCGATTACCCACTTGTACAATAAATATTTAAATGCAATTATTGCTTACTTCATCACAATACATTAGTAAACATAAAACTATATCAAATAAATTGTGTTCATTGAAATTGTTCATGTTCCCAAGTTAATAACAAACACTAAACGTACTTTAAAACCACGTGATTACATTTTGTAGTCGATCATTAAATTTGTTCGAGTTCACTATTGTATAATAATGGATTAGGTGTCTTACAAGTGTGTGATATTTGTATGTCCTCGTCAAGACAAGGAAAAATATGTAAGTGTGAAAGTGAATGAAATCATAATATATTTAGCACTCCTTACACTTACATGACATATAGCACTCCTTACACTTACATGGACATATAGCACTCTTTACACTTACAGATAAATAATACTTGTTCCTCATATGTCAGATTATACTCATGTCAAATGTAGCACTCATTACACTCACATAACACATACGTAACACTCTTTATACTCACATGACAGTATATTGACGTAACGATTTTTAACCTTATTACAATCAAGGGTGGCTGCCTGAGTTGAGTAATTTTTGGGTGAGTTTTCTTGCACTTCCTGAAATGTATGATATGTTACAAAGAATAAATGAACATAATATCACTTCAACGCTAACAATATTGACTGTTTATTTGATAAATACCAAAAAGAAAATGCTAATTTGCATTCCAGATATTTTAATTAGTTGCATTATTTATCACGTCATAAGTCATTGCAAGAAATGGTCAGAGTACGTGTGGTGGCAAAATTAGTTCTAGGATTTCCTTTTAGGTTATGTCTTTTTAATACTGATATTAGGATAATACTGGACTTCTTCAAGGACAATTACCTCAAATTCTTCTTGGAACAGTAAGTTGGAATCTCTGTGAAGACGCTCCAGATGTTCGGCAAACTGTTTTAATTTCACCGGTTTTCTGTAACGCACACACACGACAGTAGGAAACAAACAACGTGTAAATAGGATAAATACGACTGCAAACATACATACACGACAGTATGAAACAAATAATTATGTAAATAGAAAAAAATACGACTGCAAACATACATACTGCGATAAAATAATTGCCTTATGCATGAACATTTTTATGGCTGTACAAGTAAATCGAAATACGAAAACTATTGTATTACACATAGTACATTGACAGTGAGTGAAGGACGCTGGAAGAAAGGAAGATGATCTAAATTATTACATAATAACTCTGCATGTGTCGCGTGTTTCAAAGCTACTTGAGTTTCAGTGAACTATTAAATAAACTATATAATTCATTTATTCATAAGTAACATTAACTATAATTTAAATCGTACAAACCTTACAATTGTCTTATCCGGGGCGACTATTTCCACAAAATCGTCTTTCCTAGAGTTAAAATACAATAAAATCCTGAACAATCATTGCAGCAACAAAGATAAAATATATGTTTGAAATGTATTCAAATTTATGATGTTTGCCTGCCAGTCTTCATACCTTTACATTATCATAATGTTATTTTTAAGACTTCATAGAAATGTCCGTAAATGAGTTTAGGTTAACTTGAACATCCATGACTAAAATTATTTAATGCGATACTTGTTTACCTACTTGTAATGAACTACATCAAATCATGTCATATATTGTTAATATGCTTGTTTAGTTGTCTTCGGCTTAAGAGGAGTGATCTTCAAACAAAGTATATGTCGCATTTTGATTTAAAAGTCTAATGAATTAATAATTACATTTAAATCAGTTACATTTGATCGTAAGTTAACCTTTCAGGTAACACGAAAAATGTTTCTTCTAAAACTTACGACTAATTATTTTATTTGCAGGTAGAAAAGGGAATCACAGATTCTTAAATACATGCTGTGGTATTGGCTGAAGTAGAACAAATATTGTTTCTTCTATACACAATACTACTACTACTACTACTACTACTATTAATGATGATGATGATGATAATGGTGAAGATGATGATAAAACGAAATAAATATATGCTTTACACAGAATAAGGGATTAAATATATAGGAAACTTATATTAAGTAAGCGAAAAACAAGAAACGTCTGGAAAAGCAAAATATGAAAAGTGCATCTCGCCTTTGGCAACGTCGATATAAAAATATGACGAGTACAATAATTACAATGGCGACAAGTGCTCCCAAAATACCACCCCCAATGGCCACGATAGGAAGTTCTTTGGTGCCTAGAACATTTTATTAATGGATATCAAATTAAGTAATAATAAACAGATTAATTTATTTGATACGTTTTATATTCAAACAACGGATACATTTTGTAGAAATGTATTCGTTTAATTATATACTAATGATTTTTATTTTAAAAGTCTAAATTTAACTTATAATATTGTTGAATGTAGAATAGAACATCAAATTACATCATCAAGATCATATTCTCATAAATCGTATATAGGTTATGCAAGTCATTTTAATTCATCAAATTTACTCAAAACCAACAACCATAAAAAATAAACTATTTACACATGTAACATTAATGAAGCATGGGGATTGCAACAAATTTGCTTAATTAATTGAAATTATTCAAGGTTTCGTTTTCCATGTTTAAAGACTAATTTTGTACAGTTTATATATTTGTAATTTATACTTATTTCATATTAGTAGCTAACCAGTTTATTAATCTTGATGTATTTCAACGCAAAGGCAGGGTCATTTTCTTCTCAGTGTTGACCCATCTTGCTCCCCTTACCCCCTCTGTCTTGCCACTCTGACTAAACATGGTTTACTGAATAAACATCTTGCATAATTGTACTTTGATGACAATAATATCAGACAACATATATTAAGCTTCTGTAACAAGATATGTTACGTTATAAATATATCCATTTTAGTTTTCCGAATGAAGAAAGCTTACCTTTACAAACTAAAGACGAAACAGCAAAATTTTCTTTTTCTTCAGTCTCATTCACGAACGATTCGTTTTAACGCCCTGAACTGGTATTTACCGTTTTTATAAGAGTGAAGTCCCTTTTCAATTACTCTTTTCTCATTTAGCTATCATAATTTCTTAACGGAAGGCTTCATCTTACACTCCCTATGTATATTTAATAAATAAACATTATTAAATACTAACAGAATATATATTTTAATAGTCTACGAATACTAAAACAGTATCTATTTTGACTCTTTTGTATGAAGCGTGATGCTGCATAGAAATATTATTTCTTTCCCTTAGTTTCCTCTCTCTTTCTCTCTCTGTCTCTCTCTCTCTCTCACACACACACACACACACACACACACACACACACACGCACGCACGCACGCACGCACAGACATATACATATACGAGGGGGAAAGCATAATTAATTGCTACTTTACAAATTGTGCAACTGTTAATATACATCCACACTCCCAACATAAGCAGTATGAAATATCAGACAGGTGCCGTAAATTTGCAATAATCAATAGTAAAATATATTATAGCTGTCCAATTCCCAAAATTCTGGTTAAGAAAATTGTTGTTTTATGGTAACCTAAAGTGTAATTAGAACCTTAAAACATTGTATGTTAGAGCCATGAAAGTATTGGTATAATATATTTCTACTCCACAAGTATAACTAATTAACAAAAGTTCAAAAACGTATATTTCTAATTAAAATATATTGCACATAATGGTTAGCAAAAATTAACAAATTTATATTTCTATTATTGTCGCATTAATTACATAATACATTATTCCTAATATTCATATTCTATTTTTATCTTAATGTTAACCACCCCCTAAACAGAAAATGACAGTCACAACAGCTGCACTTATATTGAGTATGGTAAAGAGAATAGTAATGTGACATAAAAACAAATTTAATAAAACTACAATGTGTCAAGAATTACTATATGCATACAACGATACCATCATTTCTAGAGATTTTCTTAAGGAGAATAATCTTATTGCAGTCATCTAATTTCTTTATAATGACCACATTATAATAATAAATCTATATTTAACAAATAAACAAAGCAACAAATTTGGTAACATTTCACGAACGAATCTATCTATCTATCTAACCAGCCAGATGGTCAGAGAGACAGGCGTACTGCAATACGACAGAATGATACATTGGAAGGTAGGAAAGTATATCCCCAGGGAAAGAGACTGGCAGACAGATTGATACATATATGGACAGAGAAATAGATGCGTATGTATATTCTGACACACAAGATGAGTCTACTGTTAAAAGATAAAAGACGTATTGTGAAATACCTGTTGGTAATGCATTTGTCTCAATTTCAATAGCTTGACTCTCCGAACAGCCTCCACGTGTACAGGCAAATGCTATAGCCCTGTAAATTGTCAGTTCTTTATATAGTTGGCTATGAACGTAGGAAACAAACACTACAACTCTTTGCCGTGTATTACATATATGACTTTGAAGGAATATCGTAAACACTACAAAACAGTAAATGTAAACTGGCAATTGTTTACAAATATGAGAACTTAATGTAGAAAGTAAATACTTGTCACTGAAAAATGAAGTGTGTTTACATATGTAATAAATAATACTCTCAATTCTATGTGATTCGCTCTTCACGTTGTAGAAAGATTTATTCTAATCTCTCGAGGCTAACCTGTGTGCTCTTTTGCCGTAAAAGTTTCCTTAAGCATAACAATTGTAGCAATTTCCAATAACTTCACTCTACCAGTAAGTAATGTTTCGATGTAGTTAGCACACCATGCCACCATATAACAATAGAGTGTATCTCTTACACTTACACCCTACGATAGATACATCTCACGCCTACCAGAGTTATAGCAGTTTATAATCAGTAAATCAGTAGATTTTGACAAAACAAGAAAATGCTATTTTTCCCATTAAGCTAACACCTGCCTTTCAAAATTTGACTTCATGCCACATTAAATTCAAGTGGTTAGACAATAGAATTCTCTACAAGAGGTAAACCTTTGATCTTATCCCATTAGCTGGTCTTGTTTCCACAAATCGTAACCATTGGATAATAAAACTACTAATCCTGTTGGAACTGGTTTGGATTGTGTGACGGCAACGTTCCTTATGTAATGAAAATTATTATTAATTAATATTTCATAACTAAATACAAGTGCTGAGAATCATAATTTATGTATTTAGTGATCCTCCAGCAGACACCACTCGTCTCTCTCTCACTTGGCAGATATTTTGGCACTGTAAACATTTTCCTTTTTATTCTCAACAACATAAAAAAACATTTACTGTCACATAATGTTTCTGTGAGTGGAAAACTTCTTACTAAACGAGAAGACAAATACACCTTTAATCTATATTTTGCGAGCCCCCATCCACCCACTTTCTTCTCCAACATAAGAATTATCAATATGCATAATATGGTAAATAAATTTAGCAATAAATTTATTAAATGAACAATGCATATGACAAATTCAATGAATTAGATTACTTGACATCAATATTTCCATGAACTCACATTCGGATAATTTTACATTTACAGTCTCTCCCCATATAAAAAAATATAGTTACAATACAAAAATAGACTCAATACAAATCACTGGTTAATCCTATCAGAGAATACATATGGAGTTATTAGAGGTAGATTATTATAATCTTTTACATGATCTGGATTAATCTCTGTTTTGACAGTCTTTCACTTGCTTTTTCAACAATGTCACAATGTCAATTAAGAATGTCTCTCATCATATGCATGGAAACTCTGATGTGCTGTTATATTCTCGAACGAACCTGAACACTCTCCTCCCTGTGTCATTTCCTTCAAGCAATAATTGCAGTAATTCTGATAACTTCAATGTACTAGAGTTCTCCAATGTAACCAGCATACATCAAACACATACTCCATTACACTTACACACACCACAACAGATGTTTCTGCACCTTCCTAATTGTTCACTGAACACGTGAAGGGTAACTGGAAACTAAAAACCCAAACTCAAATTCAAAAGGCCACTTGCTGATTGCAAAACATAATTAAGGAACAAATCTAAGTTTCCTATTCATCACAGTATAACTCCATTCTATCTTACATCCCATTTTCAACTTTCAATTTCCTGCAACATTATGTATTAGCCTTATACAAACACACACGGTAAAATAAATACAGCATATCAAAGAATGTCACATTTTCTTTAGCAAACAACATGTGATCAACCTAGTTCAACACTTGCAGGAATAAAAGTCAACTCACATAGTACGTCTCTACAAAAAAACACATGTATATCATGTAAATAGCAAAATTGTATGAAATATCTCTACGTCCATTCACTCTCAATCAGTCAGTTTAACTCACCATCAAGTTAACGACCGCCTTTCAAAGCCAGACTTCATCTTTGCCATCCATATTCAAAGTGATCAGAGAGTAGAATTTTCTACATGTAGTGAATTCTTTAATCTCAGCCCATTTTCTGATCTTGTTCTCGTAAATCATAATCATTGGATAATTTAAAAAGAACTACTCTCTCATTTTGCATTACATCCACAATCTAGAATATTCTTGCCTCGAGCTGTTTACTTCAACTCAAAAACTTTCAAAATCACTGGCATAAGGAGTGCCCAAGGTCAGGTTACTTTGACAATTTACCAATTTATATAACAATTTAAATTTTATTATAGGGAGAGGCAAATTTACTCTCTCGTGGATTGCATCAGCAATTGTTCGCATGTGGAACTAAAGTGTTTATTCAATTTTGATATTTACAAAATTACCATCATAAAGAATGTCCAAGTTCGTATCAATTTGGCAATTTATTAATTTATATAACAATTAAGTTTAGGAATAGGGATAGGCAAATTTACTCGGTCACACCTTCAATATTATTTTGTGAGCAAAGTTATTATTTACAATGTTGAAACAAAATGATATTTAACTATAAGGCAAAGGTATTATTGTATAATTCCCACATATTTTTTCTGTTAGTACTTAGTATATACATACTTGTATTGTGTACTTGGCATAAGTCGGCCATTACAGAATTCATCCTGGTGAGTAGAATCACAACTGCCGTTATTTCCAATAGCATAATTCATAACATGAGGTTCCATCAAAATACGCCTTTGTCTTCGTGCTTTAAGGAACACATAGGAACATATATTACTTTATAGATAGAGGAACACATAGGAACATATATTACTTTATAGACATATGCTTATGACTTGATGAGAGATAAGGAATCATAGAGACACAATAAGATCGACTTATACAGTTATAAATAATCATACAGACACAACATGATCGATTTATAGAGAGGTGAGCAATCATGCAGACAATAGGATTGACTTATAGAGATAAGTACTCATACAGACACATTCAGACTGATTTGTTGAGAAATACGCAAACATATAGCAGCCGAGAGATAGATAGATATATAATTAGATAGACAGATAGATATATAATTAGATAGATATATGATTAGATGGATAGATAGATAATTAGATAGATAGATGCAGATAGATAGATAGATGGACAGATAGATAGATAGATAGATACATAGACAGATAGATAGACAGATAGATAGATAATTAGATAGATAGGTAGGTAGGTAGATAGATAGATAGAACAGATAGATAGATAGTTAGATAGATAAATAGACGTATATGTTTTTTTTTTTACCTGAATTCCTAACTGTTAGATGGAATGCATCAGGAGTAGTTCGATATCTTTTGGTGTTTGTGTTTTTGTTATAATATGCCCAGGTGAGATTTGTCGCTCTGTAATAGTCTTCATGCTTGCCTTGCTCTGTAACATGTCAATATAATACTGATGTAGATTACAAGACTTTAAACACATGCATTATGAATGCTTAGAGACGATTAATTGCGTTATAGAAATGTTAAGAAACACATAAAAGGCACTCTACATAGTAATATCGCCATATGTAAATCCATTTCGTATTATTACAGAACACATTTATTAAGAAAACAAAATAATGTATATACTTTTCTAAACGTACAGATATTTGTCAATGTTTCTTTATCGTAAATAGTTACTCAGTTATAGCTTATATAAAGACAAAAATATCTTATATTTAAACAGTCGGACATAGTGTAGTAGTTAACGTTTTATGCATCTTAAATTCAGTCATCTCGATGAGTATATTTGATCTATGATAAATAGTATATGAAAGTGAATAATAATCAATATGAAAAGTGGGGGTTATTGAGAATTATAAAAGTATTTAATATTCAAAAGAATTCATTAGCCAAACATTTTGTCGTGTCCATTGAAATATTAAAAGATAATTGTGACACGTTTCACTGATGCAGATATTCTTGTCAGTGGCTAGATCTTTTGTAAATTATAATACTTGCAAATCTTTCCCCATTATGTCTATACATTTTCGAGACCATACTGACGTCTGCAGTCTCAAATATAATCTGGGCGTTTCACATCTTTCTTATATAATCTTTGGTGGTAATTTGTAATTAAAAAATAGGCTATTTTCACACTCAAAGTACTAGATTCATTATTTCAGCTTTCGTCCTTTCTTTCAATTTATTTTAATATGTAACCGTATTCTCTTTTCATCGAGATGGTCAGTTTAAAATAAATGTTTAGCTATATCCGTATATAAACACTGGTTAGAGAAAATGACTTTGCATTGCTATTGATTATTAACGTTTATATTTGTGATAAATCAGGACAAGATGACAGTCATGAATGGGTGCAAAAGTAATCGATTTATTTTGTTATCAATAGTAATATCAGAAGATCGATACATGACTTGTGTGACGTAATGATGTTGTTATGCACACAACACACTACACCATAAACAATATTGAAATTCGGATACGTCCGTTAATACTGCCTCAAAGTCCTAAGTGTCTAAAACGTGTAGGCTCTTTTTTTTTTTTGTCCCGCTTGATTTAACGTTCTGACGTTTTAAGCTGCTCTGTGACTATTATAAATTGATTATAAACCTCCGTCACACAGGTTTACTTCTAAAATTATTTTACATGTTTGTCATCTTACTGTCGTTATATAATTTTAATATAGATATTTCATGACATCTAGCATAAAGTTATTAGAATGTTTCCTATAAAAACGTTGTTTATCTTCTTTGGAATATGATTTTATTCACAACGAGAAGAGCGACAACACGGACATATAAACAAGAACACTCTACTATAACATAAGAACACTAAAGAGCAACAACACGGACATATAAACAAGAACACTCTGCTATAACATAAGAACACTAAGAGCGACAACACGGACATGTAAACATGAACACTCTACTCTAACATAAGTACACTAAGCACATAATTCTAATTATCAGAATACGTCAAAAAGCTTGCCTGGTTCACAGTCGTTCAGATTTACCATTTTACAGATGATTATTCCAGCCAATGAGATTGCGCCCTGCTTTTCGTCAACTAAACAAGTACACAGATTTACTACCACGCTGACATCTGTGTTATTTGTGTTGGCTTTGTCAAAAGCAACAAAAGGAGGAAATCCATCGGGAGGCTTGGTCAACTCGGGTTCTGGAATTATTTTTATTTATAACTTTTGAAAAATATATCCTCGAATATAGTCACATTAAAACATCAATACTTTAATGCAAAATACATTTTGAATTTAAAAAATCACAGTAACTAGACTTAAATATACTAGTTCAGACAGTTCAGACAGTCAAAAGAACAGAAATAACTTCTGCATAGATATAAAGAAGCAAAAATACTCAGTGTATATACATATACAACTATGGCTAGAAGGGAAATAACAAACGTTTTTTTTAATATTTGCATTAAAGGGTTATCTCCCTTTAATAAAAATATTTAAACAATTTATTTTCAGTGAATTATTTCACAAACATATGTTGATAAAACTAGTTTAAGGACGTATTAACTTTTTCATTATAATTAAGTTATAGCCTTAATTTTATACCTAAAAATGTTATCCCTTACTTTGAGCAAAGTGCATATCAAAGATGACTTTATTTCTATTTATATAAACATATTTTTGTGATACACGCTACCTTTGGGTTCAATGTACTTTGTCTTGTTCTTCGGGATTCCAATGTACACGAGAGTATTGGCGGAGACCTACATCAAACGTACAAATATAAAGTAGTTGTAGGCGACTATTCCTTCATTTACAAAACGTAAGTTAGGACAACACATTATGACGTTGAATTACAAAGAGAATAAGTACATATATGGATATTTTATATGGTGATCGAAAATTCTGCCAAATCATGTTTGTGAAATGTTTTTGTTGAAAATTTAGGTTCGCACTCACTGAAGGCAACATTTCTATACCGGCTTGACTCAAATGAACCAAACTTCTCTTCAATAAACATTTCTATACTGGCTTAACTCAAATGAACGTAAATTCTCTTCAGTAAACATTTCTATACTGGGTTAACTCAAATGAACGTAAATTCTCTTCAGTAAACATTTCTATACTGGCTTAACTCAAATGAACGTAAATTCTCTTTAATAAACTTTAGAGTTAAAGGATTCCATCCACGGTCGTACAGTTTGTAGTTTGTATTTGTAATTACGCTTATCATTTATAGCGAACAGGTACGACTATAAATCCGGCCCTATTATTACATACATAATGAAGTCATATTGTTGTGGTGAATTACATGCTGAAAGCAGGTCACGTGAGATCTTGCTAGAAACTAGGAAATGGCGGTACACTTGAAGAATAAATGTGAGTGTTCTGTGTAGTGATAAAAATTGTGAAATACTAATTAAATAGATGATCTCGCCTCCAATAAGAAAGACGAAGTTTAATGTTTACTTTTGTAGAATTATCTTTATCATTTATCTTGGGTACTGCGAGGTGAAAGTGTTAATAGTACAATGCCGTAGGTACTGCGATACAGAGATGTACATACCAGGATTATGGAGTCGTCCGAAACATTTTCGACTCTGACTCCTAAATATGTAAAGGTCCAACTGTAGTTTATTATAAATATCATCAGGCATAAAATTATATACTTATATGGAGTTATACGTATGAGTAGAGTATATGTTTAAATAAATCAAGAAGTGCCTTTCATTTAAAATAAATGTTCAATCGTACATTAATATAGTAGAAACAGAAACCTTCGAACTATATATACATATAATGTGAAAGTGCTTATTTAATTTCAGTTGGTTTTAAAAAAAGATCGCTTTTAAGAAAGCTACAGAGCTGCTCTCAAATCGGATTTGACCATTCTGAAGACAGAAATCAAACGTTCCACAGTCACTTGAGTCGGTGGAATCGTTTGGTAATCAACGCGACATCTTGAATAACCTCGGGGTTGCAAGGTATTGAATTTTTAGAGTTCAGTTCAGACCTACGGTCAAATTTCTCAATCTCTTACAGTGATTGGTAAAATGTATTTTGAATTTAGTTAGATATAATGGAGTTCTTTGTCTGAAATTTTTACAAATTTTAGCGCCGAAGTTTTGATCAATCCTGTATGCCTAGATATATTTTAAATCTTTATCTTCATGGTTGTTGTTAATGAAAATGAAAGTGATTTAATGCTGTCATGTAGCGACTCAGCTATCCCTTATCTTCCTTTTGTATACCTGGCATACGAACTTCTAATTAACACAGCAGTAGATTCTTTGTTTTTAGTTCACTATTTCAATAACTTCACAAAGTACCTTTTATTTCCGTTCTTAAACTATACAACATTAGTTATAATCACTAGCGTGATATGTTATTTCATTTCCTTTTAAAGATTTTTTCACTCCGTCGTGGTTCAAATGTAGATCTGCCTTATCCTCAAATCTCGTAAAGGCGTTTTACCGATTCCAGACTCCGACTCCACTGACGTGGAACATACAAAGCATGGATAACTTTAGATTAACACATTTACTTACTTCCCTTTCCAATGCTTAAACTATGAATATATATGTAGACACATATACTCATGCATTAGCATTTAATACTAGTTTATGGAAATATATACTTACACTTAAAGAATAGTTCTTTTCTGCTGTGACGTCAATAGAAATATTAACATTGCTGCAATACGAATCAGAGGGCGAATTAACAGTGCGTGAAGAACTCTGAAAATAAAAATAATTATAGTTCATTAATTGCTCATTTTCTATACTGAAGATTACATTTCTGCTTAAACAACAAACTATTGACAATAAACTCACTGAAAATGTATTCTATAGTTAATTTATTTCAACGTTACACTTATAAAGTACATATTTACAATATGTGAAATTCAAATATTAAAATATTACTAAAATAAAAATATTGACTATTACAGAGAAGGATCTACATTATCTAAGGAGTAATTGTCAACACTGTATCTCTACAATAATAATTTAATTTTATGACTATTGTCTTAAAGTTTTCTTACTTCTGTTCCTATAATGGAGTAGGTGACGCTATATGACGTAATATTACCATTACGATTACGCTCTTCTGGGCACTGGACAATGAGATCTAACTTCTGTGCTGACTTTTCAGGCTGAATGATTTCAAAGTCCTTGACTTCACCAGGCTCTACAACATGAAAACATTTCAGTTAAATTTAAACAAACTCTTCATACAATTCATGTTTTGTAGCTTAATTAATGGAATTGTTACCACAAACAGAGAACAAGAAATAATACGTTTCAGTTCTCTCTATATTTTGAAATGCATTATTGATTTATACAGCTCTTTAGACAAACAATTATTTTCATACTCAGAAAAAACATGGATAGAGGCAGTGCAATTGTACACTTGTTCAGATTAATCATAACAGCATTAAGCGATAACAAATACTAACACCTTGAATAATAAGAAACGTGTATATTATTATTACAACAAACAGTGTGTAAATAAAAATAATCGACATGACTGATATGCACAATAATCCAGCAAAGACCCATTCTAGAAAGTCTTTATCTGCTAAGGAAAAGCATAAAGTATCAGAACTACAAGACTTCAAGAAACCGCAGCGTTAGCCTGGCCCAAGCATGCAGTCTTAGAAGTCGGTAACCTACACCAAAATAATTATCTAATCCAGTACACAGAAGTCCAGAAATTAAGCACTGTCTCCAGTAGGTTTCCTTTCTATTTCTTGGCACACGTTTAGCATAACAATCGACCACTGAACACGGTCGGTATGAAAAAAAAAAACAGAAAAAGAATGAAAGAAAAACAAAGAAGAATAAAAGAGATGTGCAAAACAATTATTTCACAAATATAAATAGCTAATATTTTAGAACAAAGATGTGGAAAACAATATCGGGGAAAGTGCGACAATTGTAAGATGACATCAAAGGGAATGCACTGCAGCTGCAACTACTATTATTGTTATTATTATCATAGATGTAAATTATATCAGCAAATAACTCACGGGAATCTTTAGTTCTGTAACTGGCACTCTTGGCATTAGGTGAAAATCCTTTGGCAGTGAAGGCTTGAACGGTGACATTGTAATTCCAGAAGCTGAGCAGTCCACGTATTGTCAGGCTGACGTTGTCATAACCTACCAGTTTGAATGCAATAAATAAATAAATACTGCGTTATATATCAATTCCTATACAGGTTTAGTACATTATATATGTATATATCCATGAGACAGCTTCTTTTAAATGTAAACTGAAACTGAATTACATAACGAAATAAACTCTGAGTGTAAATATAAAGTGGGTTAACATTTATCATTGTTTAGATTAACAAAGGCATGAAAATAATGGAATATAGGAGTAAAATCATGTACGTACCAGAAATATTGGTATTGTTCTTTTGTGAGTAGTTATTGGAGCCTAAAGATGTTTCTTCTGCCCAAGTGACACCATACCATGTAACGCCTGTGTATTCTCCAGGTGTCCACGTAACATTAAGCATTTTCTCCTCAAGAGCAGAAATTTTCACAGAAGAAATATCCTGTGCAGCTGATAACAAGAATGATGTTCGTTGGCAACAGTTTTACTTATTGAGCACACTAACAGTAAGACTATATTAAAAGTACAAATACATTAGTAAAATTTAGAATTTATGTGTGAGTGCGTGTGTACATGTACATGATACATGTGCGTGTGGTTAGATTATTATTACATGTTATTTCTGTTTCATTTGTATGAATTTTGGCTCAGGAACGTGTAACATGATCAATGCTCTTGACTGATAAGCAAGCCAATTATCTTCGCCTGATAAATGCATCCGAACGATGTATGGCGAATTATCTACTGATATGTAGGCCTACACAACTAAGTGCGCTCCAAAATTCAAATTAAATTCTATAATCAATTCTGCTTCAAATGTAATGATACGGTTTAGTGCCAGAAAGGAGACAGCGTATTATTACATTACAGGTTTTAGTCAAAGAAGAATGTAAATGATTTTTTTTTATCAGTTATGTTCAGAAGCTGCAAGAATATAATTCGTTTTTGTCTTATTTCTACTTAGCAACTAAATTACGATACAGACAAACACAGCCAGCCCTAAACAGAGGAACAGGAAACAGAGTTCCAACAGTGATATCACATATTTCTACTGATACCCAAATTCTATTCTCTCAAGTAATTATAATTCCATGTATCCATCAGGAAACTGTTTCGTCGTCATCCTCACATGTCGCAAGGTTTACAGTGATCGCATAAAATAGTATAGACAGAATTGAAATCCTCTTACAAGACAGGATTTTTGGTCGCAGGTAATAAAATATTACTAAACTACTACTAACAGTCATAAACGTCATACAAATGCCAACTACTGCAAAGATAAGGTGTGTGTGCGTTCAACAATAACCGTGTGCTCTTTCTGAATCATGCAATAAAAATTTAAGTGGTGATTGGGGGGTGGGGGTGAAATGCGCCATTTTCATTGATAAGAGTCATCAAAATTAATTATTCTGTAACACACTCAAATGCGACTTAAGGGGCTCTCGCTAACTATCCAAAGATAGCTGCATGGTTAATCGATACAAATTCTCATAGGAAATAATTATTGATTAGAGTTCAACTTTCACAATTGGTTTCCTTTCCAGAGGGAATTAATAGTAATAGAAAATCATGGTGATGATGATGACGATGTTGATGATGATGATGGTGGCGGTGTTGGTGATATGAATGATAATGATGTTAATGTTACTGGCAGTTGTGGTCGTAAAGATGATGATAATAATGATCATGTATAACTCAGACAAGTAATTTGAAAAAAATGAAATGAATGCATGTCCACGTTTAATAACCCAAGACTAGTTTAGATAACACTAAAGTTTAAATCCAGACGGGTAGCAAGAGAAACGCAGCATTTAATATGCACAAGAGTTTATAAATATTCAATAACATAATATTCCACACGACTGAAAGCAACACGGACCTTCTTCATCTGTTGTTATAGTCACGTTCTTTGGCTTTCCTTTTCCATCTATATTGTAAGCAAAAACTGTCATTGTGTAGGTGACAGCAGGCTTAAGCTCAGTTGCATTTACGGTGAACTTTAAAGTGTCATTTTGAAACTCTTCCCTTGTGTAATTCTTTGATTCAGTCCGGATGCAATTCTGAAACAATCAGAAATAATCTCATATATTACAAATATATGCATTATAAAAAATAATATAGCATACAAAAATAAAACACTCGCAACACAAAGCTTACGATATATTTTGTTTTAATTTGCAGCCATATCAGTTTAATGAAACTATCACATGTAATGAAGTCTGTATAATGACCAAACGAGTACTATCACATGTAATGAAGTCTGTTTAATGACCAAACGAGTACTATCACATGTAATGAAGTCTGTATAATGACCAAACGAGTACGAATCGCTGGCGGCATGATATATGCGGTATCTAGGGGCAACACCCCCAAACACGCTCTTTTGTACATATTCTTACAAAATTCTTGACATTCAACAAAAAAAAAAAGAAAAATGTATCACATCAAATTCCTCAATCTGAATACTTCAAGAATTTGCCTCAAGGTCTTTCTTGCAGAAAGAGGAAATACAATAATCTTCTTCAATAAACAAATTTTCAATAGGACTAGGTTACCCTTCAATCCCAGCTGCAGCGCCGGGGCAAGGGGAATTAACCTTCCGTCTCCTATCCCAACCATAACCTCTTCGTGCCGACCACTCTCGTTCAAAAGAATACAGGAAGTATTTTGGGTGTTAAATACCACTTCCGTTGATGTAATGTACAACTGTAGGACAAAGCAGGGAAACAAGTCCTTTGTTGATGCGTTTGCATCTAGTAACTCATGATTAATAGATATGATTACATGTGATTACACGATTTACAATAATGATACACGGCTCACCATAAGACGTAGAACTTAATATAAGGTTGGTGTGTGTGTGTGTGTGGGGGGGGGATTGCATTTTGACCACACAGTGAAATAGTGAGAGATGCAGATAAAGACAGTTATGCATATGCAATATTGGCTGTTTTTTAAAAATATAAATTGCGTGACTAATAGGGGACTACTTCTGCTACTGAGACAGGAGAAGACAGATATATTTTTAATATCAGATGCTTAAGCCAGTATAAGTCTAGTAATAAATTAAGTGAGAAACAAAATATTAATGTGTAGCTTTGAAGTTAACAAAAATAGAGACTGTTTAATAGGATGTATTTTGACATGTTTCTGTTAGCCGGGTTGAAAAGTAATGTTATGTGCTTTGGAATAAGGTTTTACATTGTCCTTGACATTTAGTAGTTGTTCTTGAACTTGATCGCTTCTACTTCCAAGTCATGGTCTGAATGAGATATGAACAAACTCCAAATGTTCACTGCATTAGAAATTAGCAGGGGAAGTTCGGAGAGCGAGATACAGGATTAATCTTAGTCATGTCGGGATGGACTTCCTGTTTTATTTGGGAAGAAGTTTTGATAATAAACAAAGCTTATATCTCCAACTCCATCCCACAGAGACGGATGGGTGGAAGGATATACAGACTCGCAGACTGATGGACAGATAGATAAATAGTCAGACAGACAGATACTTAGATAGTTAGTGTGTGTGTGTGTGTGAGTGAGAGAGAGAGAGAGAGAGAGAGAGAGAGAGAGGGATAAATAGACAGACAGACAGATAGATAGATAGATAGATAGATAGATAGATAGATAGATAGATAGATAGATAGATAGATAGATAGATAGATAGATAGATAGATAGATCACATATACTGCTGTACATGTATAATGTGAGCCTTTCATGGAAGCATGCATCATATGAATAATGCAGATATGATAAAATCTATCAAATTTAAATTTATTTCAAATTATTATGACTCACCTTCGACTCAGTGAAATAATTTGAGCAATTTTTGCATTTTGAAAGGAATGCAAGTAAACATGTTCCACCTGACTCTGCATAAAGAACATAACCTATAATTTCACCTCTTGGAACAGCTGGCCGTAACCAAGAGATCACTGCCCAGCGACTACTGTTTCCTTCAATTTTTAAATCTTTCACTGGATCAGATTCTGTGTAATGCAAACCAAAATATGAGTCAAACATACTTAGATGATTTATTTTACTCAGTGAATTCATGTATTTATAGCAGATGACATCCGCTGAAGTTAAGTGATTTTAATCAAACAGATTTTCCAAGCATAAAACATTGCTAGTTATGTATCTTTTGTTTCATTCAGACAGTTGTACAATTCGAAAATAAATTATGCATGTTCTCTTTTAGAAAAAAAATAGAAAATTAAGACTCGTGTAATAAAATATTAATTGTCGTGCCTTTAGCTGTCGGCGTAGATCCATGTGGACCTGATAAATACGACAACACGGACAGAAACATACTATTGGCATATGAGATTAATATAGTGTAAACTGCATGTATATGTAAATATATATTACGCTAAGAAAAGTAATAGATATGCACCTACCGTTGGCTTTCACGTGAAATTTGGTGATAAGTATGTCGCTGTCAATGTTCTCTGTCGTATCATTTCTTGTGATCCTGGCAAAAGCTGTGAAATTGTAATCGGTTCCTTCAATCAAACCTGTAATTGAAACGCTCGGAGAGGAGCTATTAGTTGTGTTAAGTGTATGGGTATAAGTATTATTGGACACAGTAATGACGTAAAGCTCTACTCTTCCATTCGAAGGAGTGAAGTGCAAATCCACGTCAGGGCCAGAGTAGTCACTCTGTGTCAGGTTACCTGGTTTCGCTGGTTCTGTTGTTAAGAAACAAACCAATCGATCTTACACCAATGTGCATCACAAATTATGTTCAATGGCATTCTTTGAAACTACAAATGAAATTCTATGAGTATATTTCTGAAATACAGTTACTTTTAAGAATTATCAAAACGTCGGTTAACGATAAAAATATTTAATACACAGTAAAGTTGAAATAATTACAGAGGTACTTAGCACTATATTTATGTCACTGTATTCATTAATGAAACTGTATTTTCGGAGAATACATAATCAACAGATGATCAGATGAACAAAGAAAAAATGTGTAAAGGAAACCAAGCAATGAATTTCAACAAAACTAATATTGTCAGGACATTGCCGTGTCCATTTCGCTGTCTGAATTTTATTTTGCAGAGTGAGTTGAAAAGATCTTCAGATATGCATGCTCATATTCATAACACATATAGTTTAATATTAAACACGTTATACTAGGAGCATATATGGCATAGTGAATACTGTTAGATTGATCCACATAGGATCACTATTAAAATAAATATTATTTGTGAATTTTGCATGAAATATGTAAATGGACGGATAAGAAATCATGGGTGGATCAGACGGACTGAAAGGAAAGGTTGTAGACGAGAGTCGTTGACACAGGAACGTGTATATATTTACTGCTTGCAATACATACATGTATAATACTGTTTGCTTTACATACTTATATAATACTCTTTTCAATACATACTTGTATAAAACTGTTTGCTTTAATACTTATATAATACTCTTTTCAATACATACTTGAATAATACTGTTTGCTTTACATACTTGTATAATATTCTTTGGAATAAATATTGGTATAATACTGCTTGCAATACATACTTGTATAAAACTGTTTGCAATACATTCTTGCATAATACTGCTTGCAATACATACTTGTATAATACTGTTTGCAATACATACTTGTATAAAACTGCTTGCTTGCAGAGACAGTTTCCTCATATCCAATGCTAAGAGATGAATCTTTTGGCACTCGAGTCGTTATAGTTATTAGGTACATAGTTCCAGGTGTTCTATTGCTGAATGTAACAGATGTGTTGTTTGTGCAGTTGTCGCTCTGTTCATAAGAAATGTTGACACAGTACGTGATGACAAGCTCTGTAAAATTAGGCGGTCGTGTCCAGTTGACGCTGACTTCATTCTCTTTGTAACTGTTACTGCCTTGGCTAAAGTTGACGTTCAGTTTTGTAACTGTTAAATAAAAGAAAACATTCAAATATTTGATTTTATCAAGTGGCATGGCTGATACTATTAGTTTCTTTTAGATAGGTTTGCTTTACATCTTTCATTTTCAGTAATGTTTAATGCTCCATATTTCCAAGAATAAAATACTTTTATTGTCAGCTATACAAGAATGCACTGACATGAAGAGATTTTATTTTATTTTAAATGGTGGCGTCTTTCATTGAAATAATGCAATGTTGTTCTCGTTAACGTTGTATTTGCTAATTACGAAAGAACAATTAAATATGCTCATCAAAAAGAGCTCGGGGAAAACATTATCTTATCTTAGTGTAAACAACACGAAATTAATTCATCTTTGTCGCGCTTACTATATTCCTGTATTTAAAAATAACTTTTCGACAACGTAATAACTTTCATAGATTGATTAAATATTGATTAAATGTTTCAGTTCTAACACGTGATAATTTTACTGTAATTAGCACAATATTAAAAAAATTAATTGAAAATTATAAATTTAGTCGCAATTCACAATTTAAAGCGAGTAAATCAAAATGAAAGAACAACAAAACATTATTTTTCTTGTGATTTGTACGGACTTTTTTCTTATACAATCGTGGTCTGCTAGTTCTCATATTACTCTCTCTCTCTCTGAAACACAAAACACACACAACTACACGCGCCCGCCCGCACACACACACACACACACACACACACACACACACACACACACACACACACACACACACACACACACACACACACTCACATAACAAGTAATTTCGCCTATAGAATACTTCACAGTTTTAAAGTTACAGTACATGGAGTTTATTCAGTTTTATAAAATTCCTTAGTAATAAATAACTACAAACAATATATAATCCTGGCAAGCGCTTGTAAATATACGTGAAGTGTAATTGAAATTACAAACTGTTGAAAACTTTGTAAAACCTTCTAAATAAAGAAGTACTAATTGAAGAGTTATAGCATTGAACGTGTCTTGTTCATTATATGCTATAATACAGAGAGATGGAGAGAGAGGACGCATCTGGCGGGTGTAATTATGCAAAACAATATATTATTTGTCCGCAAGTCTAGGTGAAGTCGACACTTATAAATAACATAAACATAAAATCGCTTATGTAGTCAGAAACAAAGAAGATATGTGCAAATTGGGTGAACTATGACGTTACGTTAACATAACAATGATACTTACCATTTTCACAAGAACCGTTGTATCTGAATTGTTTATAAGGACAGAGGCATAATGCAGTGTTTTCTATAGATGTACAATTCAACGAATGTTCGCAGGCATCAGTACTAGAACAGTTTTTACCGTAAATAACCTCTGCAAGGCAAAAATATAAAATAAAAACACTAAGATATTATAATCACTTGCAGCATCTTGAAACAAACACACAATGTTTTAGCATACTTTAAAGAAAACATACAAAAATGAAGTTAATAAATAAAAATGTAATATCTTATATAAATATGTGTATGCTTATATTCGTGAATATGCGTGTGTGTTTATTCATCAATCCACACACACACACACACACACACACACACACACACACACACACACACGTCAAATGACCACATAGAGGGGTTACAAAGCCATTGATAACTGAAATAGGGTAGACTTAGAAAGATAATTTTCTTCTCCCCCAACTCATTGAGTGACTAGCCTGTAAGTAAGGGGTCTTGGGTATTGCTTACTAAATTTCATACCTGATTTACTTTTATAATCCTTACTGTCGGAGGGGGGGGATTGCTGGGCGGGGCTCTGTTACCATCCGATTGTATACTTACACCTAGCAAGGATCTTTCTAGAACCTGAATATTTCATAAGCTAAATACTATAAATATGTCAAGATATGTGAAGTCTACTGCATGAAGATACAGACTTCTTCAAGTGTTATAAAGAAAAAACAGTCTTATACGCTAGCAGTATCTAAGCACAAGTGGAGTACAGTGTGTTGAAAGCAACCCTTGAGTCATATTATACAGTAAACCTCCGAGAAAATAAAACTGACCTACCTTTCTACTATTGAATTATCTACTAACAGCATTTTAGGGAAAGAAATATGTTTTTAATTTGTATTTTTAAAATCAAATAAAGTGTGTTGTAAACTACCCGTGAGGCATAGTATAGGTAGATCTTCGAGAAAATAAAAAGGACCTACCTTTCTACTATACTGAATTATCTACTAACTACATTTTAAGGAAAGGAAAATATTTTCAAATTTTATTTTTAAATCAGTAAACTGTTTTTAAAAGTTTAGCAGATGTTAGAAATGTTTAACTGATTTGCAGAAAAAGGTGCATTAGGCAAGTGAATCGTTCTAGACATTTTTTTTACTTTGTATATTGGCTCTAACTCAATAGTATTTTTTTACTTTGTATATTGGCTCTAACTCAATAGTATTTTTTTACTTTGTATATTGGCTCTAACTCAATAGTATTTTTTTACTTTGTATATTGGCTCTAACTCAATAGTATTTTTTTACTTTGTGCTCACCAAAAGACCAGTATGTTTCATATTATAATTTATTATCAGTAATATTAAAGTCTTAAAAAATTAAATCAATTTTGAAATTTTCACACCAACACACCATATAAACTGAATGTGGTTCAGAGTAGTGCTGGCAACAAAGGTAAAGATATACACTATTCCAATCTTATTTAAAATTCACATGTGATATGTGATAGACGTCCTGACTTAAAAAAATCCAAGCGTTTACTCACTGCATTTGCCGCTGTCACATACAGTATCGTTCCTGCAATATCCTTGGTTGACCCCAATGCAATTCCCATTTATAATTATTCCTTAAATGAAATGTAATCAAATAATGTATTAATATCAGGAGAACATTATAATAGCAATAAAACCTTTATTTATTTTATTTAGACGCATGTAAATAATACCTCTTAATATATGTATTTAAAGTGTGTTTTAATGCTGTATTAACTGCATCACAGCTTATGAATTGTTTTGACTATACACAGATGTGTATTATGGGTTAATATTATTATTTTTTAATAGCATTAGCAATAACTATATTTTTGTACGTTTTAAAAAGTCTTACTTTTATATTGTATACTTATTTCAATGACTATTAGATTACGTACAGGAGACAATTTTTAAATACACAAGTATTTCTCACAACGTAATAATAAGATTTGTATTATGTTTAACATAATTGTATATTCTTTGTTCTTTAATTTCTATGGCTTTAATAATAAAAACATTACTTGCTTATGTAAATAGATTTAACTCATTAAGTTTACTCTGACGAGTGTAGATATGTATATGACCAAATACTGCAACGAGAGTGGAGAGTGAATACACACAGAGAGAAATAGAGCGCGTGCGTGCGTGTGAGTGTGTGTGTGTGTGTGTGTGTGTGTGTGTGTGTGTGTGTGTGTGTGTGTATTGTGACTATATGAGTTTTTGTGTTATGTAATTATTCTTTGTTTCCAATTTGCAAGATGCTGGGCAGAGAAGAAGAATCCAGCAAGAGTGATATAACAGGTTAAAAAAATGTAATTAATAAAGAGAGCCTTTTTTCAAAATCGATACAACAATATTAAATAATATCTTGAAATAGAAAATTATTTTTCAAACGTTTTCTTGCATAATTTCATTTCGTATATTATTTCAAACATTTATGTCGCCTTCGTACACTTACTGCAAATGTTTTCTTCACACACGGCTTCACTACTGCAGTTTTGGAGGTCATTAGTACAACTGTCTCCAATAGAAATTCCTGATATTAATTAATACATGTTTATTACTGACACTAATTAAATTCAATTTTAACAATATACATAATGCTTTTAAGGAATTAAAAGCATTTCAACATTTATTTCAAAAATCAAATTAACAGGATAACAGATTAAGAGTGCAGAAAATTTTAATTTAATTTTCATATATTATAAGCAATATGGATGGATACTGCAAGTATAGCGATATGGATGGATACTGCAAGTATAGCAATATGGATGGATACTGCAAGTATAGCAATATGGATGGATACTGCAAGTATAGCAATATGGATGGATACTGCAAGTATAGCAATATGGATGGATACTGCAAGTATAGCGATATTTATGGATACTGCAAGTATAGCGATATGGATGGATACTGCAAGTATAGCGGTATGGATGGATACTGCAAGTATAGCGGTATGGGTGGATACTGCAAGTATAGCGGTATGGATGGATACTGCAAGTATAGCGGTATGGATGGATACTGCAAGCATAGCGGTATGGATGGATACCTCAAGTATAGCGATATGGATGGATACTGCAAGCATAGCGATATGGATGGATACTGCAAGTATAGCGGTATGGATGGATACTGCAAGTATAGCGATATGTATGGATACTGCAAGTATAGCGATATGTATGGATACTGCAAGTATAGCGATATGTATGGATACTGCAAGTATAGCAATATGTATGGATACTGCAAGTATAGCAATATGTATGGATACTGCAAGTATAGCGATATGTATGGATACTGCAAGTATAGCGATATGTATGGATACTGCAAGTATAGCGATATGTATGGATACTGCAAGTATAGCAATATGTATGGATACTGCAAGTATAGCGATATGTATGGATACTGCAAGTATAGCAATATGTATGGATACTGCAAGTATAGCGATATGTATGGATACTGCAAGTATAGCAATATGTATGGATACTGCAAGTATAGCGATAGCGATATGGATGGATACTGCAAGCATAGCGATATTTATGGATACTGCAAGTATAGCAATATGTATGGATACTGCAAGCATAGCGATATGGATGGATACTGCAAGCATAGCGATATGGATGGATACTGCAAGTATAGCGATATGGATGGATACTGCAAGCATAGCGATATGGATGGATACTGCTAATATAGCGATATGGATGGATACTGCAAGCATAGCGATATGGATGGATACTGCTAATATAGCGATATGGATGGATACTGCAAGTATAGCAATATGGATGGATACTGCAAGTATAGCAATATGGATGGATACTGCAAGTATAGCAATATGTATGGATACTGCAAGTATAGCAATATGGATGGATACTGCAAGTATAGCGATATGGATGGATACTGCAAGTATAGCGATATGGATGGATACTGCAAGTATAGCAATATGGATGGATACTGCAAGTATAGCGATATGGATGGATACTGCAAGTATAGCGATATGGATGGATACTGCTAATATAGCGATATGGATGGATACTGCTAATATAGCGATATGGATGGATACTGCTAATATAGCGATATGGATGGATACTGCTAATATAGCGATATGGATGGATACTGCTAATATAGCGATATGGATGGATACTGCTAATATAGCGATATGGATGGATACTGCTAATATAGCGATATTTATGCAGACATTTAAAAGTGGCCTCTTGCAATTAACATTGTATTATAAATAACAGAATGTTTTGTACGGACACATTTATGCACGGTATACAGTAAATACAATACATCAAATTTATATAATACAATTATATATTATGACATCCAAAGACGCTTCATAATATAAATAAATAACTTAATTCACACTGCATTTTAAAAGCTTGATCAAAATTATATAGAGTTTGCTCTCTTAGTTTTTCCTTCGTGATTTGGCTTTGCGTCAGTAAATACTAAACCAGGATTATACTACATATAGGGCATTTGCAAACAGTGCAACTTGTACTACTGAAACCTCACTTACTGCATATATTGTTGTCACATGTAGTTCCGTTTTCACATAAACTTTGGTTGGCACCCGCACAGATCTCGCCTAATTCCAATTCTAAAATGATTTGAAAAGAAATGTATTTCATTTTAAGCGCACCAATATTACAAAATTTAATTATGGCATTTTGTACGTATTTTTCTTACGTTGATATTACATTACTAATCGCTCATAATTAGAGTTATTAATTCGTGAATAAGAATACATACAAACCCTTGCAAAAAAAAAATGTGTTATGAGACATTTACACACACAAGCATAACATATATATGAGTATATATGTGTGAGTTTGCGGGCGCGTGTTTTGTGTGTATGTATGCTTTATTTCGGAGCAGCCGTTATTATTTTGAAAATGAAAGCGATTAAATCATGCATTTTATTATAATACGTCTTGACATAAGATAACCTCTGAAGAAATAACGCATAATTACAGAGATTTAAGGACAATTTATTAAGAAAAATCACCATAATTTTGCTTTTTAGAGACAAGACCCATTATGTCTCTACACTTAGGAAATGTAAACGCAAATCATATGCAAAAATCATCATCATTATTTCTTTTTTCGTTTATAATAGGAAAATGCAACAAACACAATAATGTTGGCAACATATAAATGAAATTTGGGTAAGGTTATTCCTTTCTCTTTATTGTAGAGAAGATAGGAAATATTTATATAAAGATTTCACAGCAGTTACATAGACTTACCTACTGGACCCTTACACTTCCATTGCTACTGCTCTGGACAAATAGTCAGCCCCAGAATTATTGGTGCCTTTGGTGACTTCCACAATATGTCTATACTGTTGTACTAGTAATGACCACTTGGTCAAACGCCCATTTACCTTAGAATAGTGGGCTAAGTAGGTGAGAGGTTGTGATCAGTCTGAATGACAAAATGCTTGCCATATATGTAGGCTTGGACTTTCTTTCATGACATTCTTTTTTCTGAAGTTGAAACATTATCTTCTTCTGCACTCAATGTATGATTGGTGTAGGGTACTGCATACAGAATAACACCATTGTTCCGCATCAGTACATTATGTATTCCTGCATTACTAGCATCTGTTCTGAGTACGAAAATCAGGCAAATGGAGGACAGGAGCTCATGACAGGAAGTCTTTCAAACTACAGAACTAGCTTCACACTTCTCGCTCCAAATCACTTTCTCAGGTTTACCTTTCCTCATCACATCAATGATTGGTTTGGTGATAGGGATGAATTTTCTAATGTAACTAGCTAACCCCCAAAAGGTTTCAAAATTTGTCTTAGAGATGGGTTTCTCCACCTCTTCAAGCTTTCTTACTTTACTTACTTACTCTGGCCAGAGACGACATTGTCCCACCTTGTGTACTAAATATTTAAGTTTAACATATCCCAAAGAAACATGTGGTTGGTCGAGTAGAAAAGTTGCATTCCTTCAAATGCTGGAATAATTTCCATTACACACATATGTCTTCCAATGTAATCTATGAAGTTAGAGATTGATTCTTCTTTCATGGGTTCTATGAGGAATCTCATCATCTTAGCGAAAACAGCTGGTGCACTTAGGATTCCAAATGGCATTCCCGCCATTGTTATTGTCTAAGTTAATTTTGGCTTGTCTGACTCAGACTGGAATTTGCCAAAAGCTTTTCATCAAATCTAAATTTAAAAAATATTTTGTTTCACTTGATTTGAGCTAACCATAAAGATGTTCTGTTCAGGTATTATGATCTCGTAGTGAGACCGTAAATTTGCACAGACTCATTTTTCAAGGTTTATCAGTAAAAATAGCACGAGTTTCATTCGTCATGCTCCAAAACAGTCTGAGTATTCCGGATTTAAAATAATGTCCTCAATAGCTTCAACATCTGAGGTGTCAGTTTGTATTAACATTCACTTAGTGTTTAGTTTCACTGACCAGAAATTGCTAAGAATAGGGCAATTTAATTTATCCCACGAGGGGGCACTGGGAATTCTTAGAAAATACGGTGCAATATATTCTCTTATAAACAAAACATTCAAAGTTTGGAGTAAAATAGTAAATGTTTTTATAATGTAATAATATGCATAGTTATCACTAATTACAACAGCAGAAGAAAATTAAATAAATGTTTATCCTTTGTAAGAAACATGATATGTTAAAATTTTACCCTGAGCATATTGTAGAACACTATATAGTTAATATTTATCCTGTGTTATTTTCATCTTTGTCGTCAACTTTTTTATTAAAATTATCGTCATTATAGTCGTCACATAATCATCATCGTCGTCATCATTATAATAAGTAGAGAATCACTTTGTCGAGTGACACAGATCAAGACCAATGAATGGATAGATGGACAGGTAGATAGACAGACAGAAAAAACAGAGAGAGAGAGAGAGAGAGAGAGAGAGAGACATACAGACAGATAGAGAGATAGAGAGATAGATAGACAGATAGACAGACAGAGAGAGAGAGAAATCCAATGGAAACCCATGCTCGTTCGCCTTATTCTGACAACCCTTATAGACAAGTCTGGTTTTTTGGCTGATCTAATATGCAATATGAGTAGAATATATCCTCTTGATATAAATTCGAATTTGTTCATTCAATATGTCATAGTATATGACCCAGAATCGTTATTATTTAAATGAGGGAACGTTTCGCATTATGAAGATATAATACGCATAAAATAAGATGTTTTCTTCTACATTCACATTTTATTTGGTAGTTTTCACTTTTAAATATTAGCAATACCCTTCCAAAGTAAATTAGTGTTCAGACCAAATCATTAAAAATCTTTATTTTGTGTACTAGATAGATTTCTTCAACAGCTGATCGATTGTCGAAAGCAACTATGTGATGCGTTATACAAGAAAAGTAAATTTATCAAAGCATTATACAAGAAAAGTAAATTTATCAAAGCCAAAAGCAATTGTATATTCGTATACTTATTTGAAATGTAAAGTATAAATGATAAACATGTAGCTGTGCACGTGAAATGCATTATCAATTTATTCCACTTTCAGAATTGCTGTACTGTTTGTTTACTGTATTCCCTACTGTAATGGTCAGATTTGTTAACACAGCCGTACTGTTATCTCTACCTGATTACCTCTTACACTAGTAGTAACTCCAACGGAATGTCGCAGTGTAGTTTGCATGAGCACTGTCGAAAACTGAAAAAAAAAATCCGGATAGAAAATTATTGATGGCTAAATATTCAGAGAGAGAGAGATGTAGGTAGGTAGGTAGGTAGGTAGATAGATAGATAGATAGATAGATAGATAGATAAATAGATAGATAGATAGATAGATAGATAGATAGATAGATAGATAGATAGATAGATAGATAGATAGATAGATAGACAGACAGACAGACAGACATATATGTAGATAGATAGATAAATAGATAAACAGATAGATAGGTAGAAAGAGGACGGAATGGACCGATGGACAGACGGTTGGATAGATGGATGTTTAGGCATATGTATTTGCAACAGACGACATTATTGCTGGATATCATACTCGACACGTTTGAACCGCCTCATAAAATAACAAAATAACTCTGATATAGGATTGTCGATGGTAGGATATTTACCAGCGCACCTGAACGCAAGTTGGAAGATTAATCAGCCGCAAAGCAGACAATCACTATCTCTTGAAGTCTTTCTCCAATGACGTTCTATAGAAAGTACATTACATTGACAATCACATCGTTTGATTGAACACTATTTTAAACTAGATTGATTTAATGATTTTTTTTTTAGTTTCTCCAGTTGTATGTACATCCTCGCATTACACAAGCGTTCCAGTTCTTCTATTTCTGGTTTATAGCTTAAGAAAACAAGATTAAATGCGATTTATTCGTTATAAGATTATAGGTTAAGAAATCGCTATTAAATGCGAGTTATTCGTGTACGTTTATAGCTTAAGAAAACAATACTAAATGCGAGTTATTTGTTGTAAGATTATAGCTTAAGAAATCGCTATTAAGTGCGATTTATTCGTGTACGTTTATAGCTTAAGAAAACAATATTAAATGCGAGTTATTCGTTATAAGATTATAGCTTGAGCAGTGAAAGCCGGAATTTGGCCACAAACATCTATTTTTATAAGAGCTATGGCAGCGCGCATGCTACTTGACCTATATGTTTAGGAAAGTCGTGGATAATTATGTCAATGTAATAATGATTTCTTCTATTCTACTCTAATTATACCAACTCGTGGCAGTAGTACTAGTAGTTAGTAGTAGTAAGTAGTAGTTATTTTGTATGAAAGAGAACTCTACATGGATTTTGGAATTGCTACCGTATAACACGAAGTCGACGACATTTGTTAAATAATTGAAAAGATGAAGAAGGAAGAAGAAAAGTTAATTAAAGCAGCTTGCGAGGACGAGATCCGATTTGGAAAATCAGAGGCGAACTGTTACTATGTCAAGAAAACAGTTAGAGAAAAGGGTTTAGAAGGCGAACTGTTACCATGTCAAGAAAACAGTTAGAGAAAAGGGTTTAGAAGGCGAACTGTTACCATGTCAAGAAAACAGTTAGAGAAAAGGGTTTAGAAGGCGAACTGTTACCATGTCAAGAAAACGGTTAGAGAAAAGGGTTTAGAAGGCGAACTGTTACTATGTCAAGAAAACGGTTAGAGAAAAGGGTTTAGAAGGACCCCGCACTTCGTGAACTGAAATTACTCGAATTGTACTAGAATTTTGCTTTCTTTCGTTTCCTCTTCCTTAAGAACTTAAGCTATGTATTTCATTTCTGAAGTGGTCAAAATGTGTTCAATCTACAAGCTAAAAGACAACAAGAAATAGTGCGCCATAATAATATTTGACCATAAATTTTGTTAATTCAATGTCATTAAAAGTGTACGCAACACTGAGACGCCAACCGCCACCTAGTTAATGGTTATGATTATTATTAATTAATTAATCATCGATACTAAGGCCTTTATGATAAAATAAACACAGTGTATCACGACCCGTATTAATTCACCACACGGGTGCAGCTTTGTTCAAATATTAGTAGAAATAACTGTCAGCTCACAGAGTACACCTCTAAATAAACACAGGTATACCTTATCAATAGAAAAATGCATGAAAGTCCATTCTCTCTCAATCGGTCAATTAAAACTCACTACTCAAGCTAACGATTACGTTAAAGCCGTACTTCTCTCTTCCATGCCACTCGAATTCAAAGTGAATAAAGGTTAGAACTCTTTACAGAAACTGAATTCTTTAATCTCAGCCCATTGGCTGGTCTCATTCTCATTAACAAACATCATTGGATAATAGGAATTTGCTCACTCAGTTTCCATAAGGTCAGCAAATCTAGAATTTACTCTGTCAGACAATCAATCATAATTGTTATTGTATTTCTCAGATGAAATATTTGCCCCACCCTAGTTTTAATTTTAATTGTTATATAAAATGCTGAATTATCAGAATAACCCGAACTTGAGCACTTCTTAAGGTGTTCGTTTGAAAGTGTCTGAGTTTGAAAGTGTCTGAGTTTGAAAGTGTCTGAGTTTGAAATAAATAGCCTAATGGAAGAATATATATATGCAAACAACATAAATCAAAGCGAAGTGTGAACTCCAGATAAAATTAAATAGTAATGTTTACTTACCACGAAAATTATCACAACACACAGTTTATTCACGAAGCGTTTTAAATTCATGCCTTGGATATTTTACAGAATCGCCAACTTAAATAAACCGGTTCAAGTTGTAACATTGTTTTACTTCCTTGTTCTTCTACATGAGGACTGATAAACCCGGGTACACTGGTCTTTTCAGAAACGAAAAATGTCCCAGGTGACAGCTACACACAGATAAAAGTAGCGACTATTGCCTGGGACCGAACGCAAAACAAAATCATTGAATAGATCAGTGGCGACGACAGGCCACAATGCATACCACACTTGTTCCGCCGTTTTCACCTTTATCTATTTTGGAAAAAATATTGTTTACTTCCTTTTATCCAAATACTTGCTGTAGGTATTCTCGCGATTTTCTTGCTCATGTTTAACTCTTTCTTCCATACACTCAATTAGGCAGTTTCTTATTTCAGGATTACTTTATGAAAAATAATTTTGCTGAATTATGCCTGTTTATTCACATTTAAATAATTTGAGGATCTCATTAATTTTATTGTTTGCATGTGAATTCATTTACACAACTATAAATCGTAAGTGAAACGCGGAACATAGCTAGAAATTTATAGGCACTGTTCAACATTATTTGTTGGGGGTTTTTTGTTTTTTTTTTAAATTACCATTTAGGTATAAACACTGTCTGAGATGGATGGCAATCAACGTGCTAGTTTGTTCCCGCATGAGTTTTTCTTTCTTGTCTAACAAAATCTGAATGCATGTACGTATTATACACTCCCAATTATACACCATTTCTTCAGTCTTATAATAAGGTAAAATTTATATTGTTTGAATAAATTATTAATGACAATTTTTCAAATGATGTCGTTTATTCGCGAGATTTGAAAGCAGAAACAGAAGCACTAGTAAGACTAGCACAAAATCAGGCACGAACGTAAAGGATGTCGTCAGCCTCCAACGTTCTGCTTGTAGCTTGAAAGTTCATTCTTGTCTTGAACTTGAACTTTAAAATGTTCCTCTCATTGTACTTGGAACAATGGTAGACGGCTTTTGAAGCTCTTTCTGTTCAGCTCTGAGCGTTTTTCAAACATACTATAAAGTATATTTTATTTGTTGTCAGTCTCAGAAGACACAGGTTAATCAAAGTATTCTCTGACTTATAAATTAAATATTCATTTAAAATCATTTTATGCACAAACATGTGCACATTAAATGAACGAAACGGGCGTTGAAGCCCTTGTTCCGGATGTTTATTACAGTAAGACTAAACGTATGTAGTTGTGAAATGCCCTAGTTCCGGATGTTTATTACAGTAAGACTAAACGTATGTAGTTGTGAAATGCCCTAGTTCCGGATGTTTATTACAGTAAGACTAAACGTATGTAGGTGTGAAATGCCCTAGTTCCGGATGTTTATTACAGTAAGACTAAACGTATGTAGTTGTGAAATGCCCTAGTTCCGGATGTTTATTACAGTAAGACTAAACGTATGTAGTTGTGAAATGCCCTAGTTCCGGATGTTTATTACAGTAAGACTAAACGTATGTAGATGTGAAATGCCCTAGTTCCGGATGTTTATTACAGTAAGACTAAACGTATGTAGGTGTGAAATGCCCTAGTTCCGGATGTTTATTACAGTAAGACTAAAAGTATGTAATTATAAAAAGAAGTATTTAGAAGTATGTAGTTGTGAAAAGAAGTATTTAGAAGTTGTCGACAAGATCACACTCCAAGCGCAAAGTACCCTCCAAACCAGACTCTTGAAAACACCTAGGACTTTTTATCAATAGAAGTTGAAGTAGTTATAACCTTTAGCTATGTGACAGTAGGCACGCCTCCACTACGTTTACATATGAGTCATCGGCATGTGACACTTGTGTGAATGATGAGTCATTGGCATGTGACACTTGTGAATGATGAACAACTTTGAAGACGACAATACATATTTTCATGACTAGTAGTGCTTTACCAACATGGATACTTAACTGAAATGTAGATCGAATAATGAAGACATCATTTGCCTCGACTATCTCTACACATACGTATAACGAAGAATGAGAGTGTTCCTCAGAAAGAACGCTATTCACTTAAATGTTACAATGTAAAGAGTATTAGTAAAACTTGTAGCGAATTTACCATGAACTTTGATTTTTTGAAATCGATTAATTGATACATGATTTATTAATCTATATTTGTTGTGCATAATTGTGCTTGAAATATGTAATCCATATAATTCCGTGTTGTTTTCTTTTAAATAATAGTGACTTAATGACGAAAATTTCATTTTGTTGTGATTACGTTACTTATTCCAAGTAATTAATGCACCAATATTACAAACAGTTATTGCTACAATGTGTGTCTATCATCATCTTCCATTCTCTGAATTAAAAGGGGAGATAAATGGCTAGACAGTGACTCACTGAGTCTCGTGTAGATGTTATGACGATCACTCACATGACAGAACGAACCAAGTTATTCTTTTGGAATGAAGTTTTCTTTTAATTTTATTCTGCGTGCAGGGTATGAGTCAGTTGGCATGTGGGTACACGAGTGCATGTGTAAATGTGTAATGTGTAAACGGACAGAACAACGAGTAAACGACCGCGCTCAACTCACATCCCAAACCAAAGACATAAACTTCAGTTTTAAAAGTTTCTAAGTATTTATTGCAAAATATGGGACTCCTCACATACGGTGTTAATCAATCATTCCAGATCATTCACTCATCACATTCATTGGAAGGGAGACTAGAGGAATAGTTAATAAAAAAGAAATGTAAAGATAAACAAATAATACAGTCAACAAATAATCCCTCTAAGTGGTAACCTCACTGCACAAAAATACATAAAATAGCAAAATGTCAGTATTGAGGGAAAATGTTTGACAAATGTTCTGAAAATTCAGTAAAGATCAGAATGTTAAGAGTTCAATGACCAAGTCTTTACTTATTAATAATAATTTAAATATTAAATGCTGAATGTTAAATGTTAAGAGTTCAATAAAAACGCTTTACTTAATAATGATAATTTAAATATTAAATGCTAAATGTTAAATGTTAAATGTTAAGTGTTCAATGGCCAAGTTTTTACTTAATAATAATAATAATAATAATTTAAATATTAAATGCTGAATGTTAAATGTTAAGTGTTCAATGGCCAGGTCAGTAATAATAATTTAAATATTCAATGCTGAATGTCAAATGTTAAGTGTTCAATGGCCAGGTCAGTAATAATAATTTAAATATTAAATGCTGAATGTTAAATGTTCAATGGCCAGGACAGTAATAATAATTTAAATATTAAATGCTGAATGTTAAATGTTCAATGGCCAGGTCAGTAATAATAATTTAAATATTAAATGCTGAATGTTAAATGTTAAGTGCTAAATGTGCGGAATAATGTTATTCACTCAGTAAAGATGGTCAAGAATGTAGGGATAAATATATTCTCCTCGCTGTTATGTCAAATGAAATGAAGAAAAGTACACGTTAACTCTGGTAATTAAATCCAGGTAAAAATACACAAAAAGTTAATAATAAATCCCAATGAAAAGTGCAGAAATTGACCATATGAATGCACATAGCACAGTAGTAAATCCAATAATGAAACCAAACATGAAAACGAACAACACAATAGAAGATCCTGTAGTAAATCCAGATATGAAAACAAACAACACAATAGTAAATCCAGATATGAAAACAAACAACACAATATTAGATCCGGTAGTAAATCCAGATATGAAAACAAACAACACAATATTAGATCCGGTAGTAAATCCAGATATGAAAACAAACAACACAATATTAGATCCGGTAGTAAATCCAGATATGAAAACAAACAACAGAATATTAGATCCGGTAGTAAATCCAAATATGAAAACAAACAACACAATATTAGATCCGGTAGTAAATCCAGACATGAAAACAAACAACACAATATTAGATCCGGTAGTAAATCCAGATATGAAAACAAACAACACAATAGTAAATCCAGAAATGAAAACAAACAACACAAACACTTGTTATAGATGATAATCCAGGTGCGAATCTTTCCCAAACCATAGAGGGGAGAATGCGGAAAACAGCTATCTATGCTGTAACAAAAAGGTGATGTGTATCGCTCGACTGGCTGCTGGGGCACACAGTTGGAATATAAACAGACAGTTTTTACTTCCATCAAAAAAACAAGGGCCTATCCTGACGGCCTATGTGTCGGAGTGTTAGTGAGTATGTCTTCGAGTCACAGTTGCTATCCACATTGCCTGTCCGTCTGTTTTGTGATAACCAAGCCATATTTGGAATAAACAAAGCCATCCAAACAGATGACGGCAGACAATGTATTAAGCACTGTACATGACTCACAAATTAAATTCGGAAAACACAGTGGGAAGTTTCTAATCGATGAAGTTCTCACTTGCTGGAATATTGAAAAATATTCAAGCTAACTCATAAAAAGAGTCCCTGCAGGAATAATACATCTTGGTCAAGTGCAGTACGTTGTGGTTCTCGCACGAACATTTCAATTTTTTTATATATATAGATGGGTTCTGGAAGGTTGTAGAAAAGTCTGGACCTCCTACCCACAACACCCCTAAAAGCGTGTTACACAAGTGTGTTTTCATGGTTCTGTCTTGGCTCACCCTACCTAGTTAGTCTCGGCGCATTCTAACACTATCGCTATGTATAAAATTAAATTAATAAATATATATTATCATACAAATGAACGACAATTATTTTTTACAATCATATTACAAATGAGTTCTACACACACGCATACAAACACATATATACACAATCAAACATGCATGTGCATGTTGTATACAATTCTTTCCCAAAAAACAAATATTGCACTCTGTGACCAGAATAAGGGAGGCAATTTTACGAAGATTAAATTTTAAGGAATTACCTCCCTTCCTTAGTAAAAGTGTCTAAAGAACCTCGTACTGCGAAACGATAGTCTTTACGTTGATGTAATTAATGTAATTATTTATAAGTACAATTACAATACTTATTAAGTACAAAATACTAAAAGTGACGAAAGCAAATTTTTTTCGTTATGAGTTCAGAACAAAACATCAAGAATAACACTAATTCAATTCTAACCCCTCTCTTTCGCGCACGCACGCACGCACACACACACACACACACACACACACACACACACACACACACACACACACACACACACACACACACACACACACACACACACATGCACACACACAATCAGACTCATACGGTATATAACTGTACGTTGTCCATCTCTAAGGAGATTTTATGACTAATTTAACACTGACGCATGAAATAAATATTAAACATGTATTTTATTTATAAGTTGAAAGTCATAAATGTTAACAACATAATGTACGCAACGCTAACCAACTACACACTTCAAAATTCTAAATTTAGGTTGCACGTTTTCTTCATAGTAACAGCGTAAATATGAACGGACATGTTTTAAAGTTGATGGTCCGCTCACGAAAATAAATCCCTGATCAAAGGAGGTTATTAAGTCGTGGGAATTAGCAATAAGTAGGAAGTAAAGTCTAGCCTCGGCAAGTAGAGTACTGTAACCTAAAAGGTAGGTGAAGGCCGTAAATCAAGCAAAACGTATCGAACAAGAATTAAGAATCGCTTTTCTACCGCCATCTTAGACGCTAGAAAAGTAATAGTCAGTTTGCTAGTAGGTCTATCATAAGAAATTAGCATCAGAGAATGTTTGAAATTATACTGACTTATGAAAATAAGAGTGAATAATTGAGAAGAGGATTTGTAATCTTCACAGATACAACACTTTTCAAATCGTCTCTTGGCAGAATAAAGAGATTGGGGGTTCCCAGTTTTGGGTTTCCAGTTCTTCATTTTTTTTCGTAGTTTCCTTGTGGTTCGTTGGTGAAGATTTCATCTAGACACTTCAGTTCCAAATTAAGCTCAATGATCACGGAAGAGAAGCAGACGACATCATTGAAGGTCACGTGACTTCAACGATACCATTGCGAGACGGTGCTTATACAAGATGTTCCCTATTTTAGTTAGCGTTGGAAGTGTGATTCTTTCTCATACTTTTTCGGAGAAAAAACGTTATATTCACGAACATTCACTTTCGAAACTAATTGTATGATGAGAAAATGGGGCAAATGTCCCTTGTGATGAACAATAAATGCTTTAATTTATACGACATAGTAGGAAGTAGGCTTATTATTACAATTGTTGTACATTGATTAACATTTAAGTACCTTTTAATAAATATCTTAATTAATTTGTCATCCACTATTTTGCTTCATTCTGTATCATCTTATTTTATGTAAAATCCATATTATAATGTCTGCATTGTGTCTTGTGTCTGCTTGTTAAATGTTAGCGGATAACTTGCCTGGAGCTGGTATTAATGATTCACTTTTAATTTATTTTAATTTATTTTAATTAATTAGAGTAAGTTTTATATATACATTAGTGTGTGTGTGTGTTTGTGTGTGTGTGTGTGTGTGTGTGTGTGTGTGTGTGTGTGTGTGTGTGTGTGTGTGTGTGTGTGTGTGTGTGTGTGTGTATGTGTATCTACAAAGGTTTTGCTTACATATGTGTAGTGTGGCAGAGTAATTTTGCCCATTCCTAATTCTAAACTTAAGAATATAAATTGTTAAATTGTCAAAGTAATCTGACCTTGGACACTCCTTGTGATGGTATTTTTATAACTGTCGGAGTTGGAAGAAACTCTCGAGCTGACAATATGCTAGATATCGCTGATGTAATGCAAACCGTTATAACTGGGTGAGTAGTTTTTATTATCCAATGGTTAAGATTTACGAGAATTAGACCAGCCAATGGATAGTGATCTAAAGTTTATATGCTGTAGAGAATTCTATTGTATGATTACTTGAATTTGGTGTGACAAGAAGTGCTGTGTCTTGAAAGGGGCAGTTAGCTTAATGGTGAATTAGATGACTGATTGACGGTAAATGTTTGTCTTTAATGTTGTGGAAGAGAGAAATCGTACAGCACCCGCATAACCGCCAAGTGAGAGGGACGAGTTGTGTCTTTTGAGGAATTATTAATAACATAAATTAAGATTCTCATCACTTGTAATTAGTTATAGGAGATTAATTAATCAATATAAATTGTCGCCACCCCCCTCCATTCTCCGGCACGAGGGGAGGGGGGTGGCTTGTTGACGCCAAGTAGGACTTGCATAAAGAGTATTACAAATCCACACACAGAATACCAAGGTGGTTGTTTGGCTCAAATTTTATTCCGCGTGTAGGTTACGTATTGCCGGCATGTTTGCATGTGTGCTTACATACGGGTAAGGGGGAAGAAAGAAAGAAAAATGGTGAATGATGAATAAAATAAAGAAATACAAAATTCAATTTCTCCATGCAGTACTACTTCTAGAATTGCCTAAGCATTTTACAACATAATGTAACAGTCACTATTTCGAAGTTCTGGCGCCACTGCACTTATATCAAAGTTCAATAATTCAATAATTCAACAATAAACAAATGTCATTTGACTTGCAAGTCCTCTTTCAAACAGTTCCATCAATATTGTCTTACATTAATCATAAAATCATCCTTTACTTATATACAATGATTTAAACTTAAGTGTTATATTTAATTCTAGGTTTAGTGCTTAATTAAGATTCCTAAGCTTTAGTTTTAAGTTTAGTTTTATTTATGTGCTCTGAGATTTCATACACTAGTTAGAATTTTCTTTTACTCACATAGGTATTGTCATTTTCTCCTTGTTCTCTGCTCACATAGTTATCATTGCTTTCTCTTGTGCTGGGCTCACATAGTTATTGTTAATCTCTCCTTGTGCTGGGGGTGGGGGGGTGGTTCATGATACACAAAAACACCGTCGACGTCTTCTCTGCTACAATGGCTGCTACTATTTCACGCTCCCGTGTGCTTCTCGTTAGGCCTAATTTCTCAACTCTTGTTACGTTCTCTCTTCTCCCTTCTTCTCTTCAATTTCTCCTCGTTTCATCTCATTTCTTCTCTTCTCTTAACTTCGTTTCTCATCTCTTCTCTTCTCTTATGTAACGGCAAACCTTACCGTTCTTCGGCGGTATGCCATATGCATGACCGCGACTGCTTCCAACGATAATTACTACCATTATGTAACTTCTAATTCTGCAACATATCCCGTGCGCGACAACATTAGACTTCCATCAGGAATCTATCTCTGCATGGAAAATAATCGATTGTCCGCAGTCTTTGCACAGTCTTTGAAAACCCGAGATGACTATCTGGTTTGATTGGTCCATCTTAAACTGTAGTGGCCTTGATGGCGCGCTTTCCATATACAGCCGGGTAGACATCTGGCACTCTGTTGCAGTGTCCAAGAACTCTCTTTCTGTTTGCCTCGCAGAGTCATAGAGATTTTCCTGATACAAAAAAGCAGGAAGAAACTGACAGAGGTGTACCTGCACCTCTCTACAAAACACTACATTCTCGTTTCTCGTCTGTTCCTGGCTCCATATCCTCTTTTATACACAATGTTCTTTCACATCACTTTCTCTGAGCTGACTGGAACACACCCCCTCCAGCACACACCTTACCCATCCAGCACTGCCCTGTACAACCAGCATGGCACTGTACGTGCTGACGAATATTATGATAATTCTGGCCACACTCTAGCCATCCCTTCCTATTAGTGCCAAAGTATCAAGTTCCCAGCTTACAACTGTGATTTACGTATCCATTTGCCCACTGAATAATTATCTAGCTAACTCTCAGAGCATGCAGTAAAATCTCAGAGTAACAGTGCTACTCATATTTTATTTTAAAACTACAGTTACTATGGCAACTCGTGGCCACCTGGCAAACCATACATTAATTCACAGCAATAAATGGTTGTACACACAAACCAACACATTTAACTATAGTAATGTAAATATTAACTTTCCAATAACTCAAATTCTATTTCAATAGTAATTTCATAAAATTTCAATAGTAATTTCATAAAATTTCAATAGTAATTTCATAAAACAATATCAACTTAAACTACCAAACATCTTATAGTGGTTATTCTTAAAAGTTGTTTACATTTCCAAAACTCAGAGCCTGCCTTTTTCATGGACAAATATCAGCGTCCCAGTGCTTTCTCATGTACTCCTGTACGCTGGCCGCCATGTATTCTATACTGACACAGATTTATGGGTGTGGGCCCTAGCCAGCCCACATTCTCTCTCAAGTTAATTGTACTTTTTCCATTCTCCGGCACGAACTTAAAGCTAGTGTTTCTGACTTAGTTTTCGCATTGTTGACAAAATGGTCATTTTCACTCCTTTCTTTGTTTAAAACTAAATTGGCTGTTTGTTAATGTTTAGAGTTAGAAGTTACTTAGAGATGGAGAAAATTTGTTTATTAATATTCCCCCCATTATCGTGACAAAAATATTATAACTATTCACTAGGTGGTGTTGGTGTCACATGTAGTATTGTCCTTTTAAAATATATTTTAGTTTAGGCACCTACTGCCATTGAAATAAAAACATTACTCTTCTTGATACGTGTTCACATTTAAAATTGATACGTGTTCACATTTAAAATTATGTTTTCATTTATTTAGAAATATTGCATCTTTGAAGATGACACCCTTCAAGGTCATCCTGTTCTGCTCAGTGTGCGTGCAAAATTTGATTTGAAAAACTTCCTGTTTGAAGTATTATGATAATGTTTGGTTTGGTTAGGGCACTTTTAAATGTATTAATAAAATCTTCATTATTAAATTCTTGCAAAATTGAGACAGACATATTTCAGGTAATTAAGCACAGTGTCACTCAACATTGTAGAAATAGCCTTTGGCACATACTGACATTTGTACACTAAGCAGGGAGAGAGAAGAGAGAGAGAAGACAGAACAAGAGAGAGAGAGAGAGAGAGAGAGAGAGAGAGAGAGAGAGAGAGAGAGAGAGAGATTGGTTAGAAAAGACATCACTAGAGAAAGAAAGAAAGAAAGAAAGAAAGAAAGAAAGAAAGAAAGAAAGAAAGAAAGAACTAGAGATATACACATTAACTAGACTTCCTGGTATGAAATATAATGGTAGTCATACTTCCTACACATGAACCATCAACAAAAGTAAGTATACACAAATGTAATTCCACGTTGATTCATTGCTGGAAAAAAAATTGTTTCAGAATTAAAATTTGCTCTAAAATTATTTGTTTCAGAATTAAAAACTGCTCTAACTACGACAGTTTTCCTGTTTTGTACTTGTATTGTTTCTTTTTTATATATATATATATATTGGGTGGGTGTGTGGAAGAGGCTTGGGTTTGGGAGGGTCTTATTTCTGATTTTGTTATTAACCTACTAATCAATATATTTGTTTATTTATCGTACAATATTTATTGGCAGTAGCACGTCTAATGCTCGTCTGTAACTATAATATAATATGTAGTATGTTCAAACTTACACAGAATTAATTATCAGAGGTGATCATAAATTGTTAGAAAATCATAATCGTATTAGCTCTAAGTAACTGGCCAGATCGAAGGTGTGTCTAACAGACACAGGTGTGATTTCAAGGGTAATAAAGATGATAGCGATTTTCTATCGTTACTCATTTCTTCAATCGTCTCTTTGGGTCCCTCCGTACATTGGGTTGTACATGGAGCAGTAAAACCCTGGCTGGATAAGGGTGTATGACTTTTGTTTTGTTTTTGTTCCTGGCTTTGATTCTGACTTTGGTTTGATTTCTAGCTGATATTTGGAATCTATTCCTGATGTGATGTCATCTACTATTGAGAGTCTACCAATGGAAAGTGACTACAGTGTGGCTAGAACTGAATCGTGGCAGTAGGATGAAAACTGTTACTTATTTTTCTAAAGCTTGTTAACTTTTCGTTTATTAAATTTCTTGTTATTATTTTAATCGTGTATTTGTTAGTGAAGTCTACCAGATAGCTGAGGGAGATTGTTACATGTATTGCAGAAGTATCTCACTGATACAGGACAGCGAGCGAGATTAGCCTAATCATAACATAAATTGTTTCAAAATTTTGCACATTTTTAGAAAATGAGACCCGGAACCAAATAGTTTGTTTATAACATAGTCTAGTTCTCGCTTTGGTCCTTCACAATAATTTTCTATTTAAAGGGATGCATCATAAAATGAAGCATGCTCTCTAACTGAATGGAATATTCTTCCTTGTGGTGAATGTGTGACTGACAAACATCTACAATGGAAATAAGATCATTATTTCTTCTGCTGATCAATTTGGCTTTTCAGGTATATCTACTACTACTATTTCATTTCTGCAGGTGTCAATTCTCTTAATTAATCTTTGCCAGTATATGAATTAAGATAGATAGATAGATAGATAGATAGATAGATAGATAGATAGATAGATAGATAGATAGATAGATAGATAGATAGATAGATAGATAGATAGATAGATAGATAGATAGATAGATAGATAGATAGATAGATAGATAGATAGATAGAGTGACGGAGCAAAAGTTGCCACACATAATTGCCACAGCAATGGGATACGAGCTAACATAAACAATACCTGAAGGGTCAGCAGCAGATGACCCGGAGGGGTGACAATGAGGTTAAGCTGACATGTAATCTAAATGGTCAGACACACTGGCGCCATGGTTGGTGAGCGCGGTAGCATAAATACCCAGAAAATTTTCTATTCGTTACAGACACCCCCCCCCCACGACGGAGGGCGGTTGAGGGTGTGCGCCAAACTGTTGCGACCTGTTTCACCCCCTTCCTCAGGCCCTCCTGCCCTCCACCTCAGACGCACCGCGAGGCTATGGGGATTCCCCCAGAAGCAGAACGTCTGACCTTTTCAATGCATACTTTAAAATCTTGTTATCAAAGTAGTTAATTCTGGTTACGAAACAAACTAAATGAATAAATATTCGTGTAATGTGAATGTTTTCTTTGTTCATCAGGTGTGAGAGGATTTTTAGAACTGTTGCTGGGTTGATTGACGTTTTAATTTTACCTTTAACAGAATTGCATTATAAAACAATACTTCTTTTCTTAAAATTTAGTTTCATTAGGAGGCTTTACGTGCTGCACTGATCAGCTAAATTTTAAAAGAAATTAAATCGTTGCAGACTTTGAGATGTTGATACCTTACAATTTCTTGTTAGGTCCAGTGATTTTTCAGCACGACACAAAAGTAAACCTCAATCGTTCATATTTATGGGGAATATTGTTTATACATCAAACTTCACAGCATGCTTATGAGTACACATTGGTTTTTAACATTAAACTAGAATTATTTTTCACAAAATTCTACATGGCATTCCTAATGAACATTCCTTGATCTATTACATTCATCTAGAATTATATTTCAAACCATTCTACAAATCATGCCTAATAAGTATGCATTGCTCTTTATATTCAACTTGAATTATTTTTCAATTTATTTCACAACATGCATATTAAGTATGCTTTAGTCACTACAATGAGCTGGAATGTCTTTTCATAAAGTTTTACGCAACATGCATAATGAATATGCATTGGTCTTCTAGATTCAGGGAGGATGACATTTTAAATTGCCAAGCACGCCTAACGAACATGCTTTGGTCTTTTATATTAATCTAGAATGACATTTCATAAAATTCTACAATACATGCCAAAAGATTTTGGCTTGCTTTTGGATCGAATACAGTTAAACGAATGTTATTTACCACAAACACTCATCGCACCTTGCAACTATGAATGGATCAAAGTCAACATTATGATACGACTGGATGTGACATTAGTGATAAGAGTACGCCTAACAATAGTGTCAGTAGGGATAAGACTACGGCCACAAATAGTGTCAATAGTGATAAAAGTACGCCTACTAATAGTGTCAGTAGTGCTAAGAGTACGCCTACTAATATTATCAGTAGTGAAAAGAGTACGCCTACTAATAGTGTAAGTAGTGATAAGAGTACGCCTACTAATAGTGTCAGTAGTGATAAGAACACGCCTACTAATAGTGTCAGTAGTGATAAGAGCACGCCTACTACTAGTGTCAGTACTGATAAGAGTACGCCTACTAATAGTGTCAGTAGGGATAAGAGTACGGCCACATATAGTGTCAATAGTGATGAGTACGCCTACTACCAGTGTCAGTAGTGATAAGAGTGCGCCTACTAATAGTGTCAGTAGGGATAAGAATACGGCCATAAATAGTGTCACTAGTGATAAGAGTACACATACTAATAGCGTCAGTAGGAATAAGACTACGCCTACTAATTGTGTCAGTAGAGATAAGTTACGTCTACTAATTGTGTCAGTAATAATAGCAGTATGCCTACTAAAAGTGAAAGTAGTAATTGCAGTATGCCTTTTTGTCAGTAGTGAAAGAAATATGTCAAAGTATTTTGCACTATCGTCGTCCATATGAGATTTTTAATAACAATTCGAATAATTGAAATGCAATTAATGTTATGTTATGGTACTAAGAAAACTTAAATTTGCAAATTTTTGCAAACTCATTAATACTAATACATTTGAATTTCCAAATATTACAAAGGATAATAATAAGTGACGTGATAAAGGTTTTGTTAATATAAGCTCAGGGATTTTCCTTCCCATCATTTTCTCGGACATTCTGAAGCGGTGCACGCCATATTAAGTGCATGTAAGCATGATATTTTCCGGCACTTGCTCTCTTAAAATTACTTATATTAATTTCCGTCTCATCTTTTAAGAGAATTAAATCATTCTTGAAAATAAATTAATATCAAGCGGAGAATGTTGTAAATATAGCATTAAAGTATATTTGTTTGCTTTGTCTTTTAAATTACAAGCTAACATTTTATTTGCTAATAAAGCTTATATACATAAATGGTGACCCGTCAAATGCGCGAACGACAAATGCGTGCACCGACAAATGCGCGATAGGGTTAGGGTTAGGGTTAAGTTAGGGTTAAGTTATGTTTAGGGTTATGGTTAGGATTAGGGTTATGATTAGGAGTTAGGGTTAGAGTTAGGCTTAGGGTTAGGGTTAGAGTTAAGGATAGAATACGTCGTCGCGCTTTTGTCCATCGCTATTTTGTCGGCGCGCATTTGTCGGTGAACCTTCATAAATATGAATTATATCTTCTTTCAAAGAATAACATAATTAATTTTCCAGTTTAATTAAGAATTATTCTGTCTAAATAAGCGAAAGTAAAACATGTTCTTAAATTTCACAATGCAGTTTGAATGAAGGGGCTGGACAAGGTTAAGACACAAAAAATACTCAGAGTAATTTCTGAAAGCTGTAAATCACAAAGCAGAAATCACTAATGGTTTATAATTAGCATAATGTTAATAAAATATCATTATTATAATACGAATATTACATTTATAATATTAATTTCATTAATAAAATGAAAATTACCCACATAAGCATACAGTCACTGTATATCAAACCCAAGAAAGTATAAATACTGGTTAGTTCTTTCATTTTGATGGTTTTCATATTTTTTTAGCATTACTTGTTGCAAAACCGTTTGCCTCTTAGATGAATTATTTTGATACAACAAAACGCATTTGGTGACGCCCATTCACTGAGCCATTCATATTTCACAGGAAAGGGAAGCAATTATGCTATTTCCTGTAGAAATATCTGTTGCAGGATACATGTATGGTGTCAAGTCATGAGTCAGAAAATACTGACACGACGAGTGTCGAGTGGACCGGATTGGAATATAAATTGACATGGAACCAGATTACTTGTACTACCACCATCGTGATACTACTAAACTTAATTTACAGATATTTTTTATTGTAGAAGTGTGGCACATAGTAAGCTTTTACGTACCCATAATTTGTCGCAGAGATCAATATGTGATGTTGACAAAGTCAATGGCTAAGTCAAAGTTTACACTGAAAGTTTACATTCAGCGTGACAATGTTGACGTGTAAAAACACGTCAGACGTTTGTTGTATTTATGTAAAAGGTTATACTGCAAACACCTTGACCAAGTTATTCAACAGTTAAAATTTGAAAGACTAATTTCTTACGTCATAGGAGAGTGCACATAAATTCATGTAATATTCCAACTAGTAATATCTGTGATATCCAGTAAAATCTCCTTATGTTCAGTACATTTTGTGCTGACAGTTTTGATGGGGGGTGGGGAGAGAAGAATGATCATAAAGTTGACATCCATTAATAATTACTATTAATAAAGTGACATTTTATCTCCCCCACATTTTTTTGTTATGTACTCTAAATTTATTGATTTCCCTTTATTAATGAACGTAACTGCTAAACATTGAATTCTAACTCTCCACCGTAAATCTATTATAGCAGATTTATAAAAATAAATTCGACAAACAAACGCTACTTTACAAGTGTTGCACAGATCCGTGTACAAAAGGAGAACGAGATCAAATATTAGACTCTAATAGATCACATTAAATATTCTAATACAATCTCTGGACACATGCCGTACAAAAGTTATGAGTGTAGCTAATAGATCGCGGCGTAATGACGTCAGTACGAAACGCGCAGATAAATTGTAAGAATAAATTACAATATAAACCTCCAATAATACGATTACATTACGATCAGCCTATGCGCAACTAAATATTAATAGCATGAGAAGTTAAGATTCTAATATTGCCATTAGCGACTGTAAAATAGCGGGTTTAGAAAGATTCTTGAAAAATAAACCTCACAGAGGAGATTATTCATAATGAATACACAAGTCCACGTGAAGCGAGTACTGAAATATACAGATTAAGAAAAAATTGTCTTCATAATGTTGTTAACCTTGGGACACCATTACACTGGCCAAGTATATCGTGACTTGAACCTAGGTTGTGGCTAATTGCGCTAGTGTCCATTTTGTTTACCCTCATCAGTCATTGCTTCAATCGAGCGAAAAGATCGATACTAATCGTTGTAAGCAAACAACATTTACCGTCACTCAATATTTCTGTGTGTGAAAAACATCTTACTAATAGGGAGGATAATATATATATATATATATATATATATATATATATATATATATATATATATAATGTCAGTAAATGTTATAATTAATCAAAGTGAAGATGATGCTGCCAATTCCAGGGCACATCAACTAATCTTTTTGGCACTATGTTAGATATTTGATTGTCCCAAACTTAGAAGTGTGATCTATCTATCTGTCGCCAGTTTTAATGTTGACATGATACAAATTTCATAATTAATAATTCTGAGTTTTAATGCTGTGAGTGGGTCATTAAAATAACCCCACAGTGACAATAACAGTGTTGACAAAATGCACACCGTCTTTGCTGGATGTATTTTATTTATTCAGTTACTGCAATCTAAATTATATTAATTAAGGACAGAAGCATCAATTGTTATTTAAAGTACGCAAGAATGTGCACACG